>JAFMOC010000440.1:262500-272500 GCA_019802505.1 Corydoras sp. C115
ACTGACGGTCCAGCAGGACGCCCTCAATGGACTTATATAGTTTTAATTGTTAAATACGGGTCACATGATCATCACACAATCCCCCACTGATCTTGGTCCTCACAAGGTTTGGAGCAACATAACAGGGAGTTTTTTCTTGCCACTGTCTCTTCATCTTGCTCTTTGGGGGTTTAAAGCTTTATAACTCTGTAAAGCTGCTTTGTGACAATGTACTGTTGTAAAAATCACTCTAGAAATACATATATAAATAAATAAATAAATAATTAACCTATTTATAATTACCACAAAGAAAACATGCAATAAATGCAGAAAATCACAAATAAAGAAAAATGTAAAAAGGGAAACTGATCATTGTGCATGCAGCTGGTAATTTAATTAATTAAAACAGCTAATAATGATGGCATTATTCTGAAGATATTCTGTTATGTTTTGTGGGCTTCCTTCAGATGCTTTGGCTTCTAAATGTCTTCACATTAACACGCATGTCTCAGCTATCAATAGAACCTCTTCTCATTATCTCAACCTCGATCGTTTATCAGGAGGGTTCCTCATGCCCTCCAGAAGAGAACGTGCGTGTTGGCATCCTGTCTTCGAAACATGCCACTTATTGATCTAGGTATTTTAAGTTCTTGGGAAAAAAAACCTCTTGCTTTTTCCGGGAGGGGACGGGTTGGGGGTGGGTACCTATGCCCATTCAGGGGTAAGTGTAACAGGGCATATAAACCTAGGACAGGGCAGCAATCCGTTGCTTGGCACTTACTGGCACTTTGCAGGAAGCACCTAACAAATCTCCATTATATTTAAAAAATATCATATACTATGGGGGCAGCACGGTGGCTTAGTAGTTGGCATGTTCTCCTCTGAGCACTAGGGATTCCCGGTTCGAATCCCAACATGGGTGGAGTTTCCATGTTCTCCCCGTGTCCGTTTGGGTTTCCTCCGGGTTCTCCGGTTTCCTCCCACAGTCTAAAAACATGGATCACGGTCAACTGAATTCTCCAAATTGCCCCATATAGAATGTGTGTGTGAGTGAGTGTGTGCCCAGTGATCAATTGCCCCCTGTCCTGGGTGTATCTGCCCAGCACCTGAAACGTTCTCCACTGGATGGGCATGGGGAACCCCCCCCCCCCCACGACCCTAATAGAGGATAAAGTGGAAGATAATGGATGGATTACAGTATATATTATAAAATACTGATATATTCGAATATGCCCTACTTAGCAAAGGGGTAAAGTCATTATAACATTACAATATGGAGGATGGGGACATGTGGGGGGGGTTCCACACCAGGCAATCTTAGAATCATCTGCTGTGTACTTACTGGCAGCCTCCTCATCATCACTGGATGACGAGCCGAAAGCAAAGTGAGGTTTAGATTTGGGGAGGAGGGGCGAGACGCTGAAGGAGAAGCTGATTCGCCGCTTGGGTCGGAAGCGTCCGATGGCTGCCGGGTTTCCGTGGCGATGGGCAGGAAAGAAACCAAATGAGTTAGTGAGGGGCGGGGTGATTAGGGAGTCCACCACCCACAAGAGCACGGTGACGTGAGGGGAGAGAAGCACCAGTGATCGGAACAAGGAGTCCATTATCAAGCCCCGCCCCCTCAAGACATACCACACCGTCACATGGGAGAGACAGGCCGAGTGACCGGTGTACACAACACACTGAAACTGATCACACACTCTGGGGTGAATGTGTGTATACTTCACGGTGAGCTGTGAGAAGAGGAAAGACGACGCACACGACAGAAAACACTGAGGCTCAGAGATGAGGCTTAACTAATCTGATCCACAGTGCTTTAGGATTGAGTTAGACCAACGTCACCCTGTGTTAGCTGTTCAGGTTCAGTACCAGGGTTTCCTACAGCGGGAATGAAAACATACACTGACCCCAGAACAGCTAAGGAGCACAGCACCAAGAGAGAGAGAGAGAGAGACACACACACACACACACACACACACACACACGAACGAACACACACAAACACAATCCCCAACACTTAAATCCAAAGACACAACACTCACACATCATGCAATATCTCACCCACAAAAATACAGATACACCTGTGTACACATACACACACACCTGTGCGCACACACACACACACAGACACACACAATCCCCTACACTTAAAACCAAAGACACAACACCTAATTAAACACACACACACACACACACCTGTGCGCACACACACACACACACACACACCTGTGCGCACACACACACACACCTGTGCGCACACACACACACACACCTGTGCGCACACACACACACACCTGTGCGCACACACACACACACACACCTGTGCGCACACACACACACACACCTGTGCGCGCACACACACACACACACACACCTGTGCCTGCGCGCACACACACACACACACCTGTGCGCGCGCACACACACACACACCTGTGCGCGCACACACACACACACCTGTGCGCACACACACACACACACCTGTGCGCACACACACACACATCTGTGCGCACACACACACACACACCTGTGCGCACACACACACACACCTGTGCGCACACACACACACACCTGTGCGCACACACACACACCTGTGCGCACACACACACACACCTGTGCGCGCACACACACACACACCTGTGCGCACACACACACACCTGTGCGCGCACACACACACCTGTGCGCGCACACACACACACACCTGTGCGCGCACACACACACACCTGTGCGCACACACACACACCTGTGCGCGCACCTGTGCGCACACACACACACCTGTGCGCACACACACACACCTGTGCGCACACACACACACCTGTGCGCACACACACACACCTGTGCACACACACACACACCTGTGCACACACACACACACCTGAGCGCACACACACACACCACACACACACACACACATGCGCACATACACACACACACACCTGTGCGCACACACACACACACACACACACACACACACACACACCTGTGCGCACACACACACACACACACACACCTGTGCACACACACACACACACACACACACACACCTGTGCGCGCACACACACACACACACCTGTGCGCGCACACACACACCTGTGCACACACACACACACATGCGCACACACACACACACCTGTGCGCGCACACACACACACACCTGCGCGCACACACACACCTGCGCACACACACACACACCTGTGCACACACACACACACACCTGTGCGCACACACACACACCTGTGCGCACACACACACACACCTGTGTGCACACACACACACACACACACCTGTGCGCACACACACACCCACACACCTGTGCGCACACACACACACCTGTGCACACACACACACACACACCTGTGCGCACACACACACACACCTGTGCGCACACACACACACACCTGTGCGCACACACACACACACCTGTGCGCACACACACACACACCTGTGCGCACACACACACACACCTGTGCGCACACACACACACACACCTGTGCGCACACACACACACACACCTAATGTGCGCACACACACACAAAAACACACGCACATACACACACACACACGCACACACCTGTGCGCACACGCACACACCTGTGCGCACACACACACACACCTGTGCGCACACACACACACACCTGTGCGCACACACACACACACCTGTGCACACACACACACACACCTGTGCGCACACACACACACACCTGTGCACACACACACACACATCAATGAACAAACTCACCCACAAAAACACGCACATACACACACACACACACACCTGTGTGCATACACACACAAACACAATCCCCTACACTTAAACCCAAAGCCATAACACTCCTAATTAAAAACACACATCACGAAATAACTCATTCAAAAACACGCACACACACACACACACACACACACAGACACACACCTGTGTGCATACACACACAAACACAATCCCCTACACTTAAAACCCAAAGGCACCACTATCCTAATTAAACACACACATCATGCAATAACTCACCCACAAAAATACAAACACATACACACAATCAAACCTGTGCGCACACACACACACACACACACACACAATCCCCTACACTTAAACCCAAAGGCACCACACTCCTAATTAAATACACACAACTCACCCACAAACACACACCTGTGTACACACACACACACACACACAATCCCCTACACTTAAACCCAAAGGCACCACACTCCTAATTAAATACACACATCAATGAACAAACTCACCCACAAACACATACCTGTGTACACACACACACACACACACACACACAATCCCCTACACTTAAACCCAAAGGCACCACACTCCTAATTAAATACACACATCAATGAACAAACACATTCACAAACACACACCAACACACTTGTGTGCACTTGTGATCATACATGACAATGCATACACACACACACCAACACAATTCCCTACACTTAAACCCAAAAGCACCGCTCACAATTAAACACACATAGCATGTGCAAATATACCCACACACACAATCACTTGTATGATCATACAAGGTGATGCGCACGCACACACACACAAAAAAAAAATCGCCCTACACTTAAAACCACAAGCAAGATACGCTCACTTAAAACACACACACACACACACAAATCATGAACAAATTCACCCCTAAAAACACACACACTCCGTTGTATGATCATACATGACTATGCACACACACACACCCACAATCCCACACATGTGCACGTATGCATGCACACACACTCACTCCCCATATCTTGGAGTACAAGATAACAGATTAATCGATTCATGTTTTAATGACTGATGAACTGGTTTAAACCAGCATGGCTTCTTCTTCAGAACGTTTTTTTAAATGTTTTGGTGAAAATTCCAGGACAATTAAAGACGTGGTGTTGGACTTTGGGGGGAACGCTGATGTGCGATTCGAACCAGTAATCGATTAATCGTGGAAACGATGAAGAGAGAGTCCAGAAAACAAAGCACAGACTCACCCTCCAGGTCTTTGGGGCTGATGGCGGACATGGACACCGAC
Organism: Corydoras sp. C115; assembly: GCA_019802505.1. Lineage (NCBI taxonomy): Eukaryota > Metazoa > Chordata > Actinopteri > Siluriformes > Callichthyidae > Corydoras > Corydoras sp. C115. The sequence goes on from JAFMOC010000440.1 coordinate 267,504, forward strand.
TTGGTGAGAGTGTGAGGAGGAAGAAAAACGCCCCGGACATCCGGAGCAGACTTCTGTAAAGAACATGAGGGCAAGGTTTAGAAACATCATCATCATCATCACCTCTGTACTCGAGTTTCTATCGAGTTCCACCGTTGGAATCTGTGATATCGAGCCCTACGGTACACCCTTCTTACGCCCCGCCCACATTTCCCCTCCATTTCCCCCCTTTCACCTGCGCCGATTAAATAGCAACACTGCTTGTGAATATATCCTACCTGAGGGGCGTGGCCATCTAGAAATGAGCTGTGTTCAGGTACGTTTCTGGGGTAACATTCTCCCTGGATGGATATTCGGGCATGCCCCAAATCAACCTACACAGTGTGTGTGTGTGTGTGTATGTGTATACGCACCTGGCTATCCAGACTGCTGTTGTCCCCGGTGTTGGGTTCGTGCTCCTCCTCTGTGAGAGACGCGAGGGATCCTCGGTCGGTTCTCTCCAAAGTGGATGAATGTGTGGAGGCTTGAACACACGAGTTCTTCTCCTCCTCCACCTCATCAGCCAAACCATCCAAACTGTAACTACAGAACCAAACAGGAGGTTTAGAACCATTACAGAACACAAACACAACCAAAAGTAAAACACACAAAAACACACACACTTATTAATGACAGAATCACATCCTCAAACAGCTAGATAAACACACACACACAGACCGACAACTATTATAGACACACACAGACAACTTTAGACACACGTGCACACACACACACCTAGACACAGACACACACCCCTAGACATAGAGATACACACACAAACCCCTAGACATAGAGACACACACACAAACCCCTAGACATAGAGACATAGACACACACACACCCCTAGACATAGAGACATAGACACACACACACACCCCTAGACATAGAGACATAGACACACACACACACACCCCTAGACATAGAGACATAGACACACACACCCCGAGACATAGACACACACACACCCCTAGACATAGAGACAGACACACACACACCCCTAGACATAGAGACATACACACCCCTAGACATAGAGACATAGACACACACACACCCCTAGACATAGAGACATAGACACACACACCCCGAGACATAGACACACACACACCCCTAGACATAGAGACATAGACACACACACACCCCTAGACATAGAGACATACACACCCCTAGACATAGAGACATAGACACACACACACACCCCTAGACATAGAGACATAGACACACACACACCCCGAGACATAGAGACATAGACACACACACACCCCTAGACATAGAGACAGACACACACACACCCCTAGACATAGAGACAGACACACACACACCCCTAGACATAGAGACAGACACACACACACACCCCTAGACATAGAGACAGACACACACACACAACCCTAGACATAGAGACAGACACACACACACCCCTAGACATAGAGACAGACACACACACACCCCTAGACATAGAGACAGACACACACACACACCCCTAGACATAGAGACAGACACACACACACCCCTAGACATAGAGACAGACACACACACAACCCTAGACATAGAGACAGACACACACACACCCCTAGACATAGAGACAGACACACACACACAACCCTAGACATAGAGACAGACACACACACAACCCTAGACATAGAGACAGACACACACACACCCCCCCCTAGACATAGAGACAGACACACACACACCCCTAGACATAGAGAGACACACACACACCCCTAGACATAGAGACAGACACACACACCCCCCTAGACACAGACACAGACACACACACACACCCCTAGACACAGACACACACACCCCTAGACATAGAGACATAGACACACACATAGAGACAGACACACACACACCCCTAGACATAGAGACAGACACACACACAACCCTAGACATAGAGACAGACACACACACCCCTAGACATAGAGACAGACACACACACCCCTAGACATAGAGACAGACACACACACCCCTAGACATAGAGACAGACACACACACCCCTAGACATAGAGACATAGACACACACATAGAGACAGACACACACACACCCCTAGACATAGAGACAGACACACACACCCCTAGACATAGAGACATAGACACACACATAGAGACAGACACACACACCCCCCCTAGACATAGAGACAGACACACACCCCCTAGACATAGAGACAGACACACACACACACTCCTAGACACAGACACACACACACACTCCTAGACACAGACACACACACACACACTCCTAGACACAGACGCACACACACACTCCTAGACACAGACACACACACACACTCCTAGACACAGACGCACACACACACTCCTAGACACAGACGCACACACACACTCCTAGACACAGACGCACACACACACTCCTAGACACAGACACACACACACACACACTCCTAGACACAGACGCACACACACACTCCTAGACACACACACTCCTAGACACAGACACGCGGGCACACACACATACACACAGAGAGAGACAATGTGGCACTGTGTGGTTTGATGACATCATCATTTACAGTTCTAAAGGCACCTTTCATAATGATGTAAAGAGGAAATATCTTTGTCTCATATTGAAATGATAAAAATAAATATCTGGAACCTCATGTCTGACTTCTCATCTTTATATCTTAAACTGTTCTACAGAAGAACAAAACACTGAGAACTGAAACAGAACTTCACCCGAACCCGTTCCAATCAACGTCAAAGATCCCCAAACGAAACAGACTGCAGTTCTAATGCAGAGCACGAAGCTCCGCCCACAAACAGAACCTGCGTGAGAACGCGTGGCTCACCCGTCGTCCGGTTCCGAGATGAAGATCAGAATGGTAGTCATGATTAAATGTTGAAGCAGGTGAATTCAGCAGCAGGACAGAGACGGATGCGGCACTCGGCGAAGACGGTGAGGACACATCCGTCTCGCTGAGTTAAAGAGAAGTGTTGTGTTCAGACAGAGTGGCCGACTCGGTCAGAAGAGGAAGTGAGGTTTCACACTCTCTCTTCTCACCACATTCAGTTCGGCAGGTCGGCAACTAAGACTCACAGATCCGTCTGATCCCTTCAGATAAACTCAAAACAACGCCATGGACCTGACCAAAAAAGTTCCTGCTGATGGAACCGTGGAGCAGGACTGACTCAGTGCTCTGAACACCATGTCCAACGGAACATCCATCCATCCATCCATCGAATATCGTCCACTTTATCCTCTGCTAGGGTCGTGGGGGGGGTTCCCCAAGCCCATCCAGGGGAGAATGTCTCGTGCGTTGGGCAGATACACCCAGGACAGGACACCAATCTATCACTGGACACACACACTCACACTCTAGGGGGCAATTTGGAGAACTCAATTGACTTCATCCATGTTTTTGGACTGTGGGAGGAAACCGGAGAACCCGGAGGAAACCCACGCGGACACGGGGAGAACATGGAAACTCCACCCAGATGTGGATTCGAACCAGCAATGCCTGGCACTGAGAGGAGAACATGCTAAACCACTAAGCCACCGTGCCGCCCCCAACGGAACATCATTAAACTCTAACACCGCACACTGCACTAACGGCTGCACTGCAGCTGCATCAAGCACACGGTTTGATTCAAAGCGACTTTCAAAAGACAGACAGTCCATTCTTTAGACCTACGAGGGGTGTGAATGTGTACCAGTCTTAAGATTTGGTTCCGAATGAAATGACATTTGATTCCATTGGAATTTGAGTCTCGGGTTTTAGCCAAAAATTTGCTTCTCCCTTTAATAAGTTTCAAGTTTCACAAAACACATTCATGTACATATATAAATAGCTATACACACAGACACACCAACACAAAGATATATACAGACACACATACAAAAAAAAAAAATCTATATAGACACAAATACTCACACATGCAGACACTCTCACCTACAGTCATGGCCAAAAGTTTTGAATTTTTTTGAGTTTTGAATGATACAAATATTAATTTTTACAAAGTCTACTGCTTCAGTTTTTTTTATAATGGCAATTTGCATATACTCCAGAATGTTATAAAGAGTGATCAGCTTAACAGCAATTAATTGCAAAGTCAATATTTGCCTAGAAAATGAACTTTATCCCCCAAAACACATTTGAACTTCATTGCAGCCCTGCCTTAAAAGGACCAGCTAACATTGTTTCAGTGATTGTTCCATTAACACAGGTTGTGGGTGTTGATGAGGACAGGGCTGGAGATCAATCTGTCATGATTAAGTAAGAATGACACCACTGGGCACTTTAAAAGGAGGCTGGTGCTTGGCATCATTGTTTCTCTTCTGTTAACCATGGTTATCTCTAAAGAAACATGTGCAGTCATTATTGCACTGCACAAAAATGGCCTAACAAGGAAGAATATCGCAGCTAGAAAGATTGCACCTCAGTCAACAATCTATCGCATCATCAAGAACTTCAAGGAGAGAGGTTCCATTGTTGCCAAAAAGGCTCCAGGGCGTCCAAGAAAGACCAGCAAGCGCCAGGACCGTCTCTTAAAAGTGTTTCAGCTGCGGGATCGGGCTACCAGCAGTGCAGAGCTTGCTCAGGAATGGCAGCAGGCAGGTGTGAGTGCATCTGCACGCACTGTGAGGCGGAGACTCTTGGAGCAAGGCCTGGTTTCAAGGAGGGCAGCAAAGAAGCCACTTCTCTCCAGAAAAAACATCAGGGACTGATATTCTGCAAAAGGTACAGGGAGTGGACTGCTGAGGACTGGGGTGAAGTTATTTTCTCTGATGAATCCCCTTTCCGATTGTTCGGGACATCTGGAAAACAGCTTATTAGGAGAAGACGAGGTGAGCGCTACCACCAGTCTTGTCTCATGCCAACTGTAAAGCATCTTGAAACCATTCATGTGTGGGGTTGCTTCTCAGCCAAGGGAATAGGCTCTCTCACAGTCTTGCCTAAAAAAACAGCCATGAATAAAGAATGGGACCAGAATGTCCTCCGAGAGCAACTTCTCCCAACCATCCAAGA
>JAFMOC010000440.1:275000-312500 GCA_019802505.1 Corydoras sp. C115
GCTGTGTCTGCGTGACGGCGAGTGCGATCTGGAGTTGGAGCGCAGAATCGTGGACCGCTGCAGAACCTCGCTGAGTCTGTCCTTCTTCTCCTCCTCTTCAGGTTCCACTCCAGTGTGAACGATCGACGAATCGTCTGTGGAAATGGATCCACACACCGAAATCCCACTGGTAAGGGTCATGGTGTCCTCACTCTGAAACACACAATACATTTCACAGTTTAATTCGGACCAGCAGGAAACCGGTGTTCCCCAAACTAAAACAGAACTCGAGCCTAAAGCAGGAACAATGTACATGACTACCCATTAGAACCAACGCACACCACCCCCATAATCTGTGTATATATGTAAATATGTGTGTGTATATAAATAAATATAAATATATAATAAAAAATATAATAAAAATATATATATATATATATAAAGGCGGCACGATGGCTTAGTGGTTAGCACGTTCGCCTCTCAGCAATAGAGATTCCCGGTTCGAATCCCCATCTGGGTGGAGTTTCCATGTTCTCCCCGTGTCTGCGTGGGTTTCCTCCGGGTTCTCCGGTTTCCTCCCACAGTCCAAAAACATGGATGAAGTCAATTGAATTCTCAAAATTGCCCCATATAGAGTGTGTCTGTGTGAGTGAGTGTGTGCCCAGCGATGGATTGGCGCCCTGTCCTGGGTCTATCTGCCCAGCGCCTGAGACGTTCTCCCCTTGATGGGCATGGGGAACCCCACCGCGACCCTAATAGAGGATAAAGCGGGAGATAATGAATGAATATATATATATATATATATATATATATATATATATATATATATATATATATATATATATATATATATATATATATATATATATATATATATACACACACACACACACACACACACATATGTATATATATATATATATATATATATATATATATATATATATATATATATATATATATATATATATATATATATATTAAACTACCACATCACATCAGGACTGACCGCAGACGAGAGTTAGTCAAGACATCCATCCATCCATTATCTTCCACTTTATCCTCTACTAGGGTCACGCCCATCCAGGGGAGAACATTTCGGGCGCTGGGCAGATACTCCCAGGACAGAATATCAACCCATCACTGTACACACATTCACTCACTCACTCACACAGACACACATACTATATGGGGCAATTTGAAGAACTCAATTGACCTTGATCTATGTTTTTGGACTGTAAGAGGAAACCGGAGAACCCAGAGGAAACACACACAGGGGAGAAACCAGATTGGGATTTGAATTAGGAATCCCTAGCGCTGAGAGGCGAATGTGCTAACCACTAATCCACCAGGCCGCCCCTCTTTCAACTATTATATTTATTCATTTTAAACAGACGCAACGAGGTCGAAGCAGCTGCTTAAGAACGTCGCCTCCACCCTAAACACATCCTCATCCTAAATCCCTGTGAGCCATCACTTCTAAGAACCTACGTCAGCAACGATGAGCTCATCCTCACCACTATATGTGTGTGTGGGTGTGTTTACATAGCGACATGTTATATAAGACTTCTGTAAGACGCAGCCAAACAATGAGGTAGAGCCACGTGTGGGGAGAGCCAGGGTGAGTTAATGAGCCAGAAGCACAAACAGACACTAATTAAAACCAACAGACACACACACACACACACACACACACACACACACACACCTGCTTGAAAATGCTGTCGTCCGGACCCAAGAGTGAGTCTCCGTCACTGATCGACTCGTGCAGTGAGCTCGCCGACACGGACCTGCACACACCTCCATCAGGGGCATCTGGAAAAGCAGAGATAAATAAACCACACCAATTAAAAAAAAAAAAATCAAATTTATCCTCTACTAGGGTTGCAGGGGGGGGTTCCCCATGCCCATCCAGGGGAGAACGTTTCAGGCGCTGGGCACATACACCCAGGACAGGACCCCAATCTATTACTGGAAACACACTCACTCACACTATATGGGGCAGTTTGGAGAACTCAATTGACCTTGATCCATGTTTTTGTACTGTGGGAGGAAACCAGAGAACCCGGAGGAAACCCACGCAGACACGGGGAGAACATGGAAACTCCACCTAGATTGGGATTTGAACCAGGAATCTCTAGTGCAGAAAGGAGAACATGCTAACCACTAAGTCACCGTGCTGCCCCGGAAAGACCCCAATTTATAAATTTCTTATTCTTATGTATTAGAAAACTGAAAAACGGCAAAGTTTTATTGTACGAAGCTAAAGTGATGCATTTTGTCTACAGTGCTGACACACTGAGGAATTTGTCGTCTACATTTAGAACAAAATGAGTTTTCTCCTTTAATTAAAGTATTGCGACAACTACACATTACACCTACAGAGCTTTCACGACATTCCGTTCTGCCTCCAAAACGGTTCCATAAAAAGTGGAACGCATGTGGAAAGTCGCTGATTGAATCCAGCTGTGGAAATGAGACACGTGTCCCAATACTTATGTCCACATAGAGGATCAGTCACAGATGCTTTGGTTGAAATGCAAAGTCATCCAAGTTCATCCATACATTATCTTCAGCTTTATCCTCTATTAGGTTTGGTGGGGGGGGCATGCAAAAGAGAACGTCTCGGGCGCTGGCAGATACACCCAGGACAGGGCGCCAATCTATCACTGGGCACACACACTCACTCACACACTCTATATGGGGCAATTTGGAGAACTCAATTGACCTTGATCCATGTTTTTGGACTGTGGGAGGAAACCAAAGAACCCGGAGGAAACCCACGGGGACACAGGGAGAACATGGAAACTCCACCCAGATTGGGATTCGAACCGGGAATCCCTAGCGCTGAGAGGAGAACATGCCAACCACTAAGCCACCGTGCCACCCTCTGTTCAATTTCAAGTTATTTATTAATATAGCGCTTTTTTATAGCTGGGTGTATCTGCCCAGTGCTTTAAACGTTATCCCCCTTGATTAAATAGATAGTTAATTAATAAATGCATGAATCCCAATGGCAGGGGTTTATGGCGGGGGTTGGCATACAGGGTCACCCCCGGAGCAATGAGGGTTAAGAGTCCTCCCGACGTCCTCACTTTGCTCACCTCAGTGGATTTGGGATCTGAGCCACGTGTTTAATGTGTGAACTCTATAACTCTAGAAATATAATATTTTTCATTAATAATCCTGAATTCAATAAAACTCAATCTTTATACGTTATGAACTCACTTTCTCACAAACTCAGAGCGGAACATGCGTCACGCTGCCGTGCGGGGTGCAGTATTGCAATGCCGCTTGCAATCCTTAAACACAGGATGCTGATGTCATGGCCTGAAATAGAGGAGCTCACTGCGCTTGCAGACGCACACTTGAGCGGGAAGTCGTCCAATTTCCACCCTGCACTCAGTGTGTGTGTGTGTGTGTGTGTGTGTGTGTGTGCGCTTGTAATTTGCTCTCTCTCTCTCTCACACACACACATATACACACACACATACATATACATATATATATATGAGGGGTGAGCTGCAATATTGGCTGATTCGACGATTCGATTCGGAGAACCGTAGTCGACTATGAACCTCATAGTCGAATGTACCATTTTGAGCACATGGGGGTGCCCATGGCTGCTGCTAAGCATTAGTTTTTACATGAAATGTCTTTGTTTTCGTTATATATATATATATATATAGCCTTTTGTCAAATAAAATCATCCTAATTTCTCGAAAAAAAAGAAAAAAGAAAAACAAAAAAAAAAAGGTTTTCTTTTGTTAGAAAAACAAGTAAAATATTTTAAAAATATATTTATATATATTTTTAAAAACTACGCCCTTAGCGCCATCTTGTGGTGAAATTTTAACTGTTTCGACTATCAGTCGACTATAGGGAAAATCTGACTACGAAAATCTTTAGATGAATACAGCCCTAACGTTACATATATATATATATATATATATATAATATATATATATATATAGATACATAATACATACATACATACATAACATACATATATATATATATATATATATATATATATATATATATATATATATATATATATATATATAGGGCGGCACGGTGGCTTAGTGGTTAGCACGTTCTCCTCTCAGCGCTAGGGATTCCCGGTTCGAATCCCCATCTGGGTGGAGTTTCCATGTTCGCCCCGTGTCTGCGTGGGTTTCCTCCGGGTTCTCCGGTTTCCTCCCAAAGTCCAAAAACATGGATCAAGTCAATTGAATTCTCAAAATTGCCCCATATAGAGTGTGTGTGTGTGAGTGGATTGGCGCTCTGTCCTGGGTGTATCTGCCCAGCGCCCGAAACATTCTCCCCTGGATGGGCATGGGGAACCCCACCGTGACCCTAATGAGGATAAAGCGGAAGATAATGAATTTTTATCTATCTATATATATATATATATATATATATATATATATATATATATATATATATTATATATATATATATATACACATATATACTGTATATATATACACATACACGCACGCACACGCACACACCACTTAACTGACGTTGAGGCAACTGGGGAGGGGGGGGGGGGGGGGGTTTTTGGAGGAGTGACCCCACAGCCGTCACTCTCGCAGAGTCTGCCCAAGTTCAACTCTATGGTCTCCACTGACAGAACATTCTGGAACAATAGGGGTTTGATCCCGAGCTCTGTGGTGCTGTATTGTTGCCCCACTCTGAGGCTGTTACACCACTGACCGGGTGTCCTGCGTCCATCAATGGTTCTTCTGTCGTCTAAAGTGCTCATCACAAGTGACCTTCTGTTCTGTTCACGTGCTGTCTCCACGTTTCTTTACGATCTGTCTGAATGTCATTATGGGCCTCGCCCTCTCTCTCTCTATGTCCCGGCAACTCGATGGTCATGACCATTTGGACGTTAAGTATTGTGTTAAGTATCGTTCAATCTTCGCCGACTCGCCGAATCTTTTAAACTCAATACTTAAGTTCGTTCCGATGTCCGAAACTTTTCTAGGTTCGTTTAATGTCTTTTTGGTCATGCCAGGTGTCCTCACGGCATCGGGCCAGGTGGCTTTTCGGTCACGTCAAATGTCTTTACAGTTTCGCGAAATGTCCATGTGACCTCGCCTAATGCCCTTGTGTTTTCAGCGAATGTCCCTGTGACATCAAATGTCCCAGGGGTCACACCAAATATCTTCGTAGTTTTGGCAAAGGCCCCCATGACCTCACCAAAGGTCCTTGTGATTGTTTCAGGTGTCCTTGCGGAGTCGGGCCAGGTATAGTATTTATGTATTTACGGTTTCGCCAAACGTCCATGTGGCTTTGCCCAATGTCGTTGTGGTTTCAGCAAATGTCCATGTGACCGCCAAATGTCCCAGGGGTCACATCAAATCTTCATAGTCTTCATAGTTTTGGCAAAGGCCCCCATGGCCTCACCAAAGGTCCTTGTGATTAAGCCAGGTGTTCTTGCAGTGCGGGGCCAGGTGTCTTTTTGGTCACACCAAATGTCTTTACAGTTTCGCCAACTGACCTCGTGGCAATGCCAAATGTCCTCAGGGTCACATCAAATGTCCATGTGGCCTTGTCCAATGACCCTGTGGCCTTGTCCAATGACCCTGTGGCGTCGCCAAATGTCCTAGGGGTCACGCCAAATGTCTTCGTTGCTTTGGTAAAGGCCTCACCAAAGGTCCTTTTGATGATGCCAAATGACCAGTGTCCAAATGTTCCCATGGCCTTGCAAAGGTCCTCTTGGGGACACCAACGGTCCTTGAGGCCTCGTCAGATGTCCTTCAAAGTCTCCGCAAATTGTCATTTCCTCTTTCCCAAATGTAGTTTTAGTCTCTCCAGGGTTCTTTAACAGTGTTCAATAGGTTCTAGATTCAGAGCTCTGTTCTGTAAAATTAACCTTAAATCTCAATATAGACCTTAGTGAAAACCGGGGGCTGGTTCACACAGGAAACGAGGCAAAATAGTTTAAATAAAACCCAAACATTACACACAGGCTGCAGATAGCTCACTGTGTGAAGTCCCACTCTGGAAACCGTCTCATAAATACTTCAATATAAATCGATATTAAAGGCGAGAGGAGAAGTCAGATTGGTACCGGGTTCATTTAGGGGCATGACAATAAAACCTTTAATAAACACAGGAACCTCAGAGACCCATCCATTATCTACTGCTTTATCTTCTACTAGTGTGGGGGGGTTCCCCATGCCCATCCAGGCATACACCCAGGACAGCGCAACAATCTATCACTGGATATACACACACACACACACACACACACACACACACACACACACAAACAAACACTCTATATGGGGCAATTTGGAGAATTCAATTGACCTTGCTCCATGTTTTTGGACTGTGGGAAGAAACCGGAGAACCCGGAGTAAACCCACACAGACACGAGAACATGGAAACTCCACCCAGATTGGGATTTGAACCAGGAATTCCTAGCGCTGAGAGGAGAACATGCTAAATACTAAGCCACTGTGCTGCCCTAACTCAGAGACCTAATAATTTAAGATTCTTTTTGGATTGGTTAGATTTTATCCACTTTTCTTTCCTAATTACAGTTAAGAGACAGAGGTGTGTGTGTGTGTGTGTGTGTGTGTGTGTGTGTGTGTTACCTGTACAGGTGGTTTCTGTACTGCTCTGATCCTTCTGTTCATCTGACTGTAGAGAATATAAGATCTCTGAATCCCTGTGGATCTAGAGAGAGAGAGAGAGAGAGAGAGAGAGAGAGAGAGAGAGAGAGAGAGAGAGAGAGAGAGAGAGAGAGAGAGAGAGAGAGAGAGCGAGAGTGAGAGAGCGAGAGTGAGAGAGCGAGAGTGAGAGAGAGTGAGTGAGTGAGAGAGAGAGAGAGTGAGTGAGAGAGAGTGAGTGAGAGAGAGTGAGTGAGAGAGAGAGTGAGAGAACGAGAGAGAGAGCGAGAGAGAGAGACACCGGGTCAGTATGGAATTACTAGAATCCGGTTCCACGCGTTCCGACCCACATGATCCGGTGTCACAGAGTCAGAGTCGCTCAGAGTTTGATTCCTAACATTAAAAGCTTCTTTGCTTTTGATTCATGACACACCTCACTCAGATGTTCAGGGTGTGGGCGGAGCCTGCATTATAATCAACCAATCACAAAGCTCTACACAAACTCAAACGTTCTCAAAAAATAATGAGGCATTAAGTTCATATTTAACCCTTTATTTTAAAAATGGATAACACACACACTCACACGTACACACTCACATGCCACACACAAACTCACTCTCTCTCACACTTACACACTTGCCACACAAGCCCACTCTCACAAACAGATTCTCACACTTAGACACTCACACAAACACACTCTCTCTCTCTCACACACAGTCTCTCACACACCACACAAACACTCTCTCTCTCTCACAAACACACACACACAGAGTCTCACACACCACACAAACACACTCTCTCTCTCACAAACACACACACACACACACAGAGTCTCACACACCACACAAACACTCTCTCTCTCTCACAAACACACACACACAGAGTCTCACACACCACACAAACACACTCTCTCTCTCACAAACACACAGAGTCTCACACACCACACAAACACACTCTCTCTCTCTCACACACCACACAAACACACTCTCTCTCTCACAAACACACACACACAGTCTCTCACACACCACACAAACACTCTCTCTCACAAACACAAACACACAAACACACACTCTCTCTCACAAACACACACACACACAGTCTCTCACACACCACACAAACACACACTCTCTCTCACACACACACACAGCCTCTCACACACCACACAAACACACACTCTCTCTCTCACAAACACAGTCTCTCACACTTACACACTCACCACAGTCTCTCACACACCACAATCTGCCCCCCCCCCCCCCCCCGCCCCTCACTCACTCACCCTAACGAGCAGCACATCGTCAGTATGTTTCCCCCTCGTCCACAGAGTGTATCTCCTCTTGTGTCTCTCGTACATTTCTCGCGTCGCTCCGAGATTAAATCAGGATTATAATCCAGCATGAAGACGCGTCTCACCGTCGCTCTCACAGCTCATCAGCAACAACTCGCCCTCCTCCTGCTGCTCCCACCCTCCCTCTCTCCCGCTCATTCACTTTTTCCTTTTCTCTCTCTCTCTCTCTCTCTCTCTCTCTCCAGCACACACCCTGCTCTCTCCCTCTTCAGTGTTGGCTCTCCTCATACGCGGTCTCTCTTGCGTTTCTCCATCTGGTTCAGGTTTTCCTCACAATGTAAAAACACTTTGTTCAAGTAGATCATAAATATAAACGTTAATTTGTGATGATGATGATGATGATGACGAAGAGGAAATGATGAACACGGACAGAAGCTTCAGCCTAAACCTATAAATGTGGAGCTCTGTGTATGGAGGTGTAATACAGACGGGATGTGGGTCAGTTTGTCGGTGAGGGGTGGGGCAGATGTGATGTCAAAGGACTGCAGGTGCCCCGCCGCTAAGGGGTGATGGAGGCACGACATCGGTAATGAGTGCTGGCACTACACCGCTAAGAGGTGGTGCAGATGCTACACTGGTTAGAAATGATGGTGGTATGGTGGTAAATGAAGGCGGTGCAGGTACGACGGCGGTAAGGGGTGGTGAGGTTGCATCGTCATTAAGAGGTTGTGTGGGAACTCTGGTAAGAGGTGCAGGCACGGCGCAGTGGTGCAGGTGCCAGGCCACCAAGGGGTGGAGCAGGCCCCACACAACAAAGGGGTAGAGCAGCTGCTCTGAAGTGTATGAAGTGATGCAGGCATGCTGCCGCTAGAGTGGTGCCAGTTTACGGCCAGTAAGGGTGGTGCGGTGGAGCACCCCTTACCGGCGCTGAGCCTGCACCACCCCCAACTGCCTTCGCAACTGCACCACCCTTACTAGGGTGGTAAAGTCTGCGGGCACGGCTCCAGAGAGGGGTGCGGGCACGGATCCGAAAAGGGGTGTGGGCACGGATCTACAGAGAGGTGTGGGCACGGCTCTAGAGGAGGGTTCGGGCACGGTGCCGGTGAGGGTTGGAGCATTTACTGGCGCCTTGTCCGCAGCCCTGACCAGCAGCAGTCAGGGGTGCAGGCACGGTGCCAGTAAATGCTGCGGGCACGGATCTGGAAAGAGCTGTGGGCATGGCGCCAGTCAGGGGTGCAGGCACAGCGCCTGTAAATGCTGCGGGCACGGATCTGGAAAGAGGTGCAGGCATGGCACCGGTCAGGGGTGCGGGCACGGTGCCAGTAAATGCTGCGGGCACGGATCTGGAAAGAGGTGCGGGCACAGCGCCAGCCAGGGGTGCGGACACGGCGCCAGTCAGGGATGCGGACACGGCGCCAGCCAGGGGTGCGGGCACAGCACCAGCCAGGGGTGCGGGCACGGCGCCATCCAGGGGTGTGGGCACGGCGCCATCCAGGGGTGTGGGCACGGCGCCATCCAGGGGTGTGGGCACGGATCTACAGAGAGGTGTGGGCACGGGTCTAGAGGAGGGTTCGGGCATGGTGCTGGTGAGGGTTGCGAGCATTTACTGGCGCCTTGTCCGCACCCCTGACCAGCAGCAGTCAGGGGTGCAGGCACTGTGCCAGTAAATGCTGCGAGCACGGATCTGGAAAGAGGTGTGGGCATGGCACCGGTCAGGGGTGCGGGCACGGTGCCGGTCAGGGGTGCGGGCACGGCGCCAGTAAATGCTGCGGGCATGGATCTGGAAAGAGGTGCGGGCACGGATCTGGAAAGAGGTGTGGGCATGGCACCGGTCTGAGGTCCGGGCACGGCACCAGTAAATGCTGCGGGCATGGATCTGGAAAGAGGTGCGGGCACGGATCTGGAAAGAGGTGCGGGCACGGATCTGAACCTGAGGTTTGATCCTAAACACACAGCTCGTGATTAGACTGCGAGGCACGGTGCCTGGATCCGCTCGGGTGCTATCTTGGCATGTTCTCCTCTCAGTGTTAGGGATTCCCGTTTCGACTCCCAATCTGGGTGGAGTTTCCATGTTCTCCCCGTGTCCGCGTGGGTTTCATCCGGGTTCTCCGGTTCTCTCCCACAGTCCAAAAACATGGATCAAGGTCAATTGAATTCTCCAAATTGCCCCATATAGAGTGTGTCTGTGTGCACAGGGATAGATTGCCTCCCTGTCCTGGGTGTATCTGCCCAGCGCCTGAGACGCTCTCCCCTGGATGCGCATGGGGAACAACCCCGCAACCCTAATAGATGATAAAGGGGAAGATAATGAATGGATGGACGGATGTTAGTATTATTGAATCAGCATAGAAAAGACGGCTTCATATTGCCATTTTCACAGAAATTGAAACACCCAAACACAATGGAAGTGCAATGGCTACTTGGCAAATCAAGCAAAGGCATTTCGAGTTTGAATTTGCAAAAAAAATATTCACCCTCCCCACTCTAAATGAAAGTGGTATTTTAGTTATTTTGGAGCGAAGTCCTTCACTCGTCTTGTCAGTCAAATAAAGAGCAAAAACTACCTAATGTAAACAGAATCTATCTAATGTAGATGATCCGGGAGGCAGTGCATCGGATTTAGGCACAGAGGCGGGGTGACGGGCCGGTTTGTGGAACAGCGAGAGAGAGAGAGACGGGGGGGGGGGGGGGGGGGATTTTAAAATGCGTGCGCGCGTGTGTGTGTATAAGCACTTCCGATACTGCGCTTTATTATTTAATAAATTCCGGTTCGAATCCCAATCTGGGTGGAGTTTCCATGTTCTCCCCGTGTCCGCGTGGGTTTCCTCCGGGTTCTCCGCTTTCCTCCCACAGTCCAAAAACATGGATAAAGTCAATTGAGTTCTCCAATTTGCCCCATATAGAGTGTGTTTTTAACCATTTTAACCATTGTTTTTAACCATTAAGCCACCGTGCCGCCCTTATATATTTAAATTGAACTAGCAATTTAATTATTATTTAATAAATTCCAGTTCGAATCCCAATATGGGTGGAGTTTCCATGTTCTCCCCGTGTCCGCGTGGGTTACCTCCGGGTTCCCCGCTTTCCTCCCACAGTCCAAAAACATGGATCAAGGTCAATAGAATTCTCCAGATTGCCCCATATAGAGTGTGTCTGTGTGACTGAGTGTGTGCCCAGCGATAGATTGCCCCCCCTGTCCTGGGTATATCTGCCCAGCGCCTGAAAACTTTCCCCCCTGTGATGGGCATTGATCCATGTTTTTGGACTGTGGGAGGAAACCCGAGAACCCGGAGGACACCCACGTGGACACGGGGAGGAAATGGAAACTCCACCCAGATTGGGATTCGAACCGGGAATCCCTAGTGCTGAGAGGAGAACATGCTAACCACTATACCACCGTGCCGCCACTATTATTATTATTATTATCATCATTATTCTCATGCTGTAGGTAAACATTATTTTCATGTGATGTCTCGGTGAAGATCACATGATCGCCTTAAACCTGATTTATAAATAAACCTGCAGGCTCCCCTTTAAGGAAACGGATAAAGGAAATGACATCATGTTTCCTTTAACAAAGTCTGCCATTCGTTCATATATAAAGGACATGAACTGGAACCTGGTTTCCCCTCCTGCTCCACTCACCATACAGATAGACTTTGTAGTTTTATAATTACAGACTGTAGTCCATCGGTGTTCTTTGTTGGTCAGGAGCATCACAGAACAGGTAGAATTTGGGTGGTGGATTGTTTATTGTCAGTTCTGCAGTGACACTGATGTGGTGAGGGGGGTTTTAGTGCAGCAGAGCTTTACCTCAGTGACTCTGCTGTTCTTGTTCTGTCCTGGTTTTATTTTCTATTGGTGCATGTGATTCTTTTTGAATAAGACGTGGTTCCACCTCAGTGGCGTCGTGGAGCCGGTGATTACGGCATGAATAACGTTCCCATACCCCCCTGACCTCAGACTGCACGGCGGGTCAGGGAGTCAGAGCTGATCCTGCGTCAGAGAAGTGAAGCTAACGCGAGTCAGGATCTTTGGGGTTAGACCGTGGGGTAACAGAGTGAAGTGAGGCAGTGGGGTAAGAGAGTGGACTGAGATAGTGGGGTGAGGCAATGGGGTTTGACGGTGGGGTAAGAGAGTGAAGTGAGATAGTGGGGTTTGACGGTGGGGTAAGAGAATGAAGTGAGGCAGTCGGGTGAGGCGGTGGGGTAAGAGAATGAAGTGAGGCAGTCGGGTGAGGCAGTGGGGTAAGAGAGTGAAGTGAGACAGTGGGGTGAGACAGTGGGGTAAGAAAGTGAAGTGAGACAGTGGGGTAAGAGAGTGAAGTGAGACAGTGGGGTGAGACAGTGGGGTAAGAAAGTGAAGTGAGACAGTGGGGTAAGAGAGTGAAGTGAGACAGTGGGGTAAGAGAGTGAAGTGAGACAGTGGGGTAAGAAAGTGAAGTGAGACAGTGGGGTAAGAGAGTGAAGTGAGACAGTGGGGTAAGAGAGTGAAGTGAGACAGTGGGGTTAGGCAGTGGGGTAAGGGAGAGAAGTGAGACAGTGGGGTTAGACAGTGGGGTAAGGGAGTGGGGTAAGGGAGAGAAGTGAGACAGTGGGGTTAGACAGTGGGGTAAGGGAGTGAAGTGAGGCAGTGGAGTAAGAGAGTGAAGTGAGACAGTGGGGTGAGACAGTGGGGTAAGGGAGTGAAGTGAGGCAGTGGAGTAAGGGAGTGAAGTGAGGCAGTGGGGTGAGACAGTGGGGTGAGACAGTTCCACCAAACGATAGTGCTACTCACCACAGATTGATCCACCTGCACCAGCGTGAGCTCTGCTCCATCAGCCAGGTCATCTGAGAGAGAGAGAGAGAGAGAGAGAGATCAGGACACTGAGTGAACCACCTGATAACCCCCCCCCACACACACACACACACACACACACACACACACACACACACACACACACACACACACACACACACACACACACAGTAATAATCCCACCCACAAGGACGGCCTCCTAACCATCTCATCTCATTTTTCATCCTCAGCTTGATCCTATGCACTCACACAGATACACTATATAGGGGTTATTTAGATGGGGCAATTAAAAGTACTCAATTGACCTTGAAAGGTGGCATGGTGGCAAAGTGGTTAGCACAGGTTGGAATCCCAATCTGGGTGGAGATTCCATGTTCTCCCCGTGTCCGCGTGGGTGGACCACGTGGTCCAAGTACAGGGTTAAGCTAAAGATGAGACTTCACCTTGAAGCCATGTTTTTGGACTGTGGGAGGAAACCGGAGAACCCGGAGCTTCCCCATCGCTCTTTAAGGGAGAACGTTTTAGGGAAGCAATACCCACACACACACATTTTATATCAGAAATTTAAAAAGGGGCAATTTATAGGAGCCAATTCACCTTGAATATATGTTTTTGCACAGTGTTAGGAAACCAGTGAATGAGAAGGTTCCCCAATCCCATCCAGAACATGGCGCAATCCGTCGGGGACATACACACACTAGATAGGGGCAATTAAGAGCAGCCAATTCACCAGGAAAGCATGTTTTCGGACTGTGGGAGGAAACTGGAGAACCCGGAGAAAGTCCATGCAGACACGGGGAGAACATGCAAACTCCACCCAGATTGGGATTTGACCCTGAACCTGGCGCAGGGCCGCCCCCCACCTTGCCATCTTCAAAGCCTTTTTCTGCCTTGTGGGCTTCGGCGGCATGGAGGCGTCTGGTTGTGATGAAGCTGTAGAACCGGTAGAGGTCTGGCACCGATGGTCACATCACGGCGATCGATTACAGTGTTCCACCAAGGCCCAAGGAAGGTTAATCTCAAACCCATAAGAGAGAGGACGTCCACTCCACAGTCTCATGGCTGAATGGTCAACGTGCAGTCTGATAAACGAGTGACATGGCAACCCGTCCCACTTCCCCGTCTTTAGTTTCTGATCCTGCAGCCTGTTCTGCTCTCTAAAGCCTTTTAGAACCGACATCAGCAGTTTCCAGGTGACATTAACTCCAGCAGGTCACATCCATCCATTATCATCCATTTTATCCTCCATTAGGGTCGCGAGGGGGTTCCCCATGTTCCCCTGCTGTTCTCAGGGGAGAACAGTCTCGTCTCGGGTGCTGGGCAGATACACCCTGAACATGACGCCAATCTATCACTGGGCACACACTCACTCACATACTCTATATGGGGCAATCTGGAGAATTCAATTCACCTTCAATCCATGTTTATGGACTGTGGGAGGAAACCAGAGAACCCGAAGGAAACCCACACAGACACGGGGAGAACATGGAAACTCCACCCAGATGGGGATTCGGACCGGGAATCCCCAGCGCTGAGAGGAGAACATGCCAACCACTAAGCCACAAGGTATTCGGACGGTTGCACTTATGATATCATAATTCCTCCACCAATGAGAGGAGAACGCAGAGGCGTCATACATTCAAAGTTTTATTAAAATGTATAACAATAAAGCAGGTTCTAAATGAAAGCAGATTTTAAGTCTTCATCTGAAACATGTTAACACTGCAGTCCTCTTCTGATGTAGTCTATCGGCCTAAAGGTTGGGTGGATTTGCTCGAGGCTCTGGCAACTGAATTCATTCTCCTCTCAGCACTAGGAATCCACGTTGGAATCCCAATCTGGGTGGAGTTTCCATGTTCTCGTGTCTGCATGGGTTTCCTCCGGGTTCTCCGGTTTCCTCCCACAGTCCAAAAACATGGATCAAGTCAAATGAGTTCTCCAAATTGCCCCATATAGAGTGTGTTTGTCTGTGCGAGTGAGTGTGTGTCCAATGATAGATTGGCGTCCTGTCCTGGGTGTGTCAGCCCAGCACCTGAAATGTTCTCACCGGATGGGCATAGGGAACCCCATTGGGATCAATCCTTTCTGTGTGGAAAGTTTGGCCACGCTCCCTTTGTGTTCCACTTATTGTCCATGTTATCAGTTCCACTTACAGTAAAGATGGACTTTGTAGTTCTATAATTCTATTCTGTAGTCCATCTGTTTGTGTTCTACAGTACATACTGTGTACATCCCCTTTACTCTGTTCTAATGCTCAGAACCCCAATAGTACCACCACAGAGCAGGGGTTATTTAGTGGGTGCATTAGTCCTATCCCAGCAGTGTCACTGAGGTGGAAAAATGAAACAACTAACTAATAGCTCTAAAGGTGACTGCCCCTAAAGGTACTCCCACCCCCCCAATAGTAGCACCACAGAGCAGGGGTTATTTGGTGGGGGCATTATACCTATCCCAGCAGTGTCACTGAGGTAAAGCACTGCTGCACTAAATCCCCCTCACCACATCAGTGTCACTGCAGAACTGACAATAAACAATCCACCACCCAAATTCTACCTGTTCTGTGATGCTCCTGACCAATAGAGAACAGAGAACCAACAGGGGACTAACAACAACAAAGAACACAGAGTTAAGGAACCCGGCGGACGGCCGTCGACCTTTCGGGTGAGTGATGATGACATCACGGGGGCGTCTGAGGGCATTGTGCTGAATATATAAATACATAAAGAATAAACAATGCTGCGATTCACGGGGTTCTCTGAGGCAGCGAGATAAGAGCGTCTCCACCTCCCCCGTACGCCTCCCACCGATCCCACCGCGCCCGGCAGACAAAGCTCATTGTTCTGCGGCTCCGGAACGCTCGCTCCGAATCCCGGCATGTCGGCGGTCCGAGAACCGGCTGAAGAATAAGGTTCTAGTGTGGAGTGCGCTGATCACATGACCGCGGTCACGCGAGGTTAACCGTCAATCTCCACTCCCCGCCGTAACGCAAACGTCCGACAAACATCCACCCTACGCTACCGGCTCCATCGGACGCACTCCACGGGGAACGTCCGATGGAGCCAGAGGGCAGGCGGAGAACCATCGGGAGGTAAGATGTAACCATGAAATTCATCCTTTACCATGAAACCTCCACCGTACACAACCAGCTCCACGGTTCTTACTTCCCGATGGTTCTCCGCCTGCCCTCTGCACACGTGACGTTCCAGCTCCATCCGACGTTCCGTGTGGAGTGCGACTGCTCACATGACCGCAGTCACGCGAGGTTAACCATTACCCCACGCCCCGCCGTAACGCAAACGTCCGACAAACATCCACCGTACGCTACCAGCTCCACGGTTCTTACCTCCCGATGGTTCTCCGCCTGCCCTCTGCACACGTTGGGGCTCCATCCGTAGTTCCCCGTCATCCGCGGTGTCCGAAAGGAACGACGACTCCCGGGACGTAGCACTATCCACATCCTGGGTATCCTTATTCGAGGTCGTAGCACCATCTAGAACCGTAGGGCAGCTCGGGTGGGCCGGCTGGGTGGAGACATCGAGGGGGTCAGAGGTGGAAGTGAAGTCTGAATCCGCAGAGGTGGGAGGATCCTGGAGCGCTGAATGGTTCCGCACAGAACTCACAGGTAGAACACAGGGCGGCTCCGAGGTCATGACCTCAGGCGGGGGTTCCAGATGTGTTTGGGGAACCCGCTCGTCACTTAGGCCACATGGGGGAACCGATGCCTCGCTGAGCTGCGAGCAATGAGCTGCAACGTTCTCTAGGTCGTGGAGATCCAGATGTTCCACATTTGGGGAACCACCCTCATGTACCCCACCGATCTCAGAGGCCTGATGTTCTCCGTCGCGGGTTCCAGCTGAGGTTTCATGGATTCCGGTGAAAGCTGGCTGTTCAGAGCAGGTTCCCGCCAACCGGTCAGGCTTCGGTGTGATCGTCTCATATGGAGACTCTTGAGACGCCATTTCCGAGGTTCCACCTTGACCACGGAGCTCGTCGTTGTCGTCTTGTGAAGGTTCTGATTGGCCGGTCGACGGCGGATCTGTTCCCGGTGAACACTCGGACACCCTGGAGCTGCAGGACAAAGCAGAGTTCTCCCCCAGTTCCTCTAGTTCCTTCGATTCTAGTTTCCCATCGTTGTCCATGACACCCTCATGGTCGGGAGAACGTCCCGCGTCGCCGTCGCCATGGCAACCACAGGGTATTGTTAAGCGCATGTTCTTCAATAGATCTGCCATTTCAGAGATCTCCGACTCGTTGACGAGCTTCGGTTCCACGGCCAAATCCCCGTCACCTTCTCCGCCCGGCTCCGACTCCAACACAGATCCCTGAAGAACCGGATCCGGATTCCATCTCGACTCCTGATGGGTTCCATCGTTCTGCAACGTCTCGAATCGTTCCCGTGTTCCAGAAACATCTCCAGAACCCCGACTCGATGACTCAGCAGGTGTCGGAGGCCGCGGTTCCGCAGCTCCGCCCGCCTCGGAAGCCGTTGTGGTTTGGATATCATGTTCTAAGCCTGAAGGGCTTCCACGTGCGTCGGACTTCGACTCCGGAGTCCCGTCTGCAGAGTGTGCCGTTCCGACGTTCCGAGCTGCAGGTTCAGGTTCAGTTGGAGGGACGGCGGCGGAGGGCGCATCGGGGGTCGTCTCCTCGGCGACCTCTGGTTCTACGTGGACCTCGTGAATCGGTCCTGGCGTCATATTGGGCGTCAGACTTCTGAGATCGGACTGTTCTGCTGAGTCAAGTTCGCTGTCCGGCTTCGTTCTCCCGACGGAACCGTCGGGGTCTGGGGCGTCCTCCCGGCTGCCGGGGGTTTCATCATCAGACTTATTTAAATCTGATGCCGTTAAACTCGCGTCCGATCCCGAGGGGGGGTCCCACCGGCCGTCCGTCCTCAACCCCGGGAGAACGTCCCGCGTCCTCGACTGTTCTCCGCCCGGCTCCGTCTCCGACACAGATCCCTGAAGAACCGGATCCGGATTCCATCTCGACTCCTGATGGGTTCCATCGTTCTGCGACGTCTCCGGCTCGGGCGATTCGAATCGTTCCCGCGTTCCAGAACCCCGACTCGATGACTCAGCAGGTGTTGGAGGCCGCGGTTCCACAGCTCCGCCCGCCTCGGAAACCGTTGTGGTTTGGATATCGTGTTCTAAGCCTGAAGGGCTTCCACGTGCGTCGGACTTCGACTCTGGAGTCCCGTCTGCAGAGTGTGCCGTTCCGACGTTCCGAGCTGCAGGTTCAGGTTCAGTTGGAGGAACGGCGGCGGAGGGCGCATCGGGGGTCGTCTCCTCGGCGACCTCTGGTTCCAGGTGGACCTCGTGAATCGGTCCTGGCGTCATATTGGGCGTCAGACTTCTGAGATCGGACTGTTCTGCTGAGTCAAGTTCGTTCTCCGGCTTCGTTCTCCCGACGGAACCGACGGGGTGTTGGGCGTCCTCCCGGCTGCCGGGGGTTTCATCATCAGACTTATTTAAATCTGATGCCGTTAAACTCGCGTCCGATCCCGAGGGGGGGTCCCACCGGCCGTCCGTCCTCAACCCCGGGAGAACGTCCCGCGTCCTCGACTGTTCTCCACCCGGCTCCGTCGGTGAGTCGGCACTCCGTCCGTAATTTTCCGCCTGTCCTGAGGTTTCGGTGGGGAGGAGTCCCTGGGTTTGACCCATACTTCCCTCGTGCGGGTTGCCAGATTGGATTTTAACGTGATCCTCGTTCTCGGATACGCTTTGAACCTGCCGTTCTCCTCGGGTTCTATTCAGCACGTTATCTACTTCCTCCTCCTGCTGCTGCTGCACTCCACAGGAAACGGTTGTAGCAGCGACCGCGTCCTCCAGCTTTCCTTCACACACGCGTTCTGCGGTCGGCCTCTCAGAGGGTTCTACTCCGACAGAACCGGTACGGCTGAGGGAATCCGAGGCGTCCGGTTCTGCGGCGCCATTCGGGCAGAAAGACGGGGACTCGTCAACTATGAGGGTCGAGTCCCCCGCGCTGTTCTCACTGCCGTGTCCCACTTCCTGCTGCTCACACAGCGGCGGTTCCTCAGGGGGGGGTTCCTCTGCGGGCGCGGCGTCATGAGGCTGCGGGTCATCCACACCGTCACCACTCAGGATACACGGAACCGAGACACAGGGTTCCAAACACACTCCCTACAAAAAATATATTAATAATAAAAATTAACAGATTATTAACGATACACACACACATCTGTCCGCCCATCCATACACACACACACACACACACACACACACACACACACACACACACACCTCATCCATACGCACACACCTCATCTATCCATACACACACACACACACCTCATCCATACACACACACCTCATCCATCCATCCATACACACACACCTCATCCATACACACACACCTCATCCATCCATACACACACACACACACACACCTCATCCATACGCACACACCTCATCCATCCATCCATACACACACCTCATCCATCCATACACACACACACACCTCATCCATACACACACACACACACACACACACCTCATCCATACACACACACACACACACACCTCATCCATACACACACACACACACCTCATCCATCCATACACACACACACACACCTCATCCATACACACACACACACCTCATCCATCCATCCATACACACACACACCTCATCCATCCATACACACATACCTCATCCATCCATACACACACACACACACACACCTCATCCATCCATACACACACACACACACACACCTCATCCATACGCACACACCTCATCCATCCATCCATACACACACTTCATCCATCCATCCACACACACACACACACACACTTCATCCATCCATCCATACACACACTTCATCCATCCATCCACACACACACACACACACACACTTCATCCATCCATCCATACACACACCTCATCCATCCATCCATACACACACTTCATCCATCCATCCACACACACACACACACACACACCTCATCCATACACACACCTCATCCATCCATCCATACACACACTTCATCCATCCATCCATGCACACACCTCATCCATCCATCCATACACACACACACACACACACACCTCATCCATCCATACACACACACACACCTCATCCATCCATACACACACACACACACACCTCATCCATCCATACACACACACCTCATCCATCCATACACACACACCTCATCCATCCATACACACACACCTCATCCATCCATACACACACACACACCTCATCTATCCATACACACACACACACCTCATCCATCCATACACACACACACCTCATCCATCCATACACACACACACACCTCATCCATCCATACACACACACACACCTCATCCATCCATACACACACACACACACACACACACACCTCATCCATCCATACACACACACACACACCTCATCCATCCATACACACACACACACACCTCATCCATCCATACACACACACACACACCTCATCCATCCATACACACACACACACACACACACACACACACACCTCATCCATCCATACACACACACACACACACACACACACACCTCATCCATCCACACACACACACACACACACACACACCTCATCCATCCATACACACACACACACACCTCATCCATCCATACACACACACACACACCTCATCCATCCATACACACACACACACACCTCATCCATCCATACACACACACACACACACCTCATCCATCCATACACACACACACACACACACACCTCATCCATCCATACACACACACACACACCTCATCCATCCATACACACACACACACACACACACCTCATCCATCCATACACACACACACCTCATCCATCCATACACACACAATGTGCATCCATAGACACTCCCATCAATTCATTCTCCTATACACCCATACACACACTGAAATCATCCATCCATCCGCACACACATACATGCCCCCCCCCCCCCCCCCACACACACACGCCCCCCCCCCCACACACACACACATACATGCCTCCCCCCCCCCCCCCCCCCCAACACACACACTCCATCCATCCAAAGCCACAAATCCATTTAATCTCACATCCAACCATATACACACCTATCCACTCATACACACAACGAATGTATCCATCCATCCAAACACAGACCGAACTGTGATGATTATTCACAGCTGCACAGCTGAACCTGCACCACTTTCATCCATCCATTATCTTCCACTTTATCCTCTATTAGGGTCGCGGGGGGGTTCCCCATGCCCATCCAGGGGAGAACGTTTTGGGCGCTGAGCAGATACACCCAGGACAGGGAGCCAATCTATCACTGGGTACACACTCACTCACACAGACACACTCTATATGGGGCAATTTGGAGAATTCAATTGACCTTGATCCATGTTTTTGGACTGTGAGAGAAAACCGGAGAACCTGGAGGAAAACCCACGCGGACACGGGGAGACACGGGGAGAACATGGAAACTTCACCCAGATGGGGATTCGAACCAAAAATCCCCAGCGCTGAGAGGAGAACATGCTAACCACTAAGCCACCATGCCGCTGTTTTTCAGAAGGTCTTTGTATTCTTAGTGATAAACAGCAGTGTTATTACCGTGTCCTGTTGTGAGCGAACGTAGCGTCTCAGCTCCTCCACCTCGCGCTCCAGATCGGGAGGATCTCCATCCAGCTCGCCCCGCACCGTCAGAGTGTAGGTGTTCAGCTGCGGGTGGTGCAGGAATGCTCGGCCTTCTGGGTAACGCCGCCTGCACGGCTTTGTTTCAAGGCGAGGCGACGTTTCCAGCCTGAAGAACACGAACGGGGAACCAGAAAGAGAACAGCTGTGAATCAGACACCACGCCTTCTCCACCTTTAACATCGACACACCCTGAGTAACACACCTGACGTGCTGCCGTTGTGTGTGTGTGTGTGTGTGTGTGTGTGTGTGTTAAACTACAAAGCAGTAGGTGAGCAGTGTGTTCTGTATCCTCCCTTCACGTCTTTAATGTGCAACACTGTAAACACCGTGTGTAAGTTAGAAAACCGGTTTGATCTGACACACACACACACACACACACACACACCATAACCCTACAGCCTGCGCAGGGTTCCCCTCAGAGGACTGATGAGTCACTTTACAGTTCACACTGGAGGACACGGTGCGGGGTGTATTGTTTTCTTTGTTTTGAACTCATGCAAGAATTTCAAACTTTAAAAACAACAGACTTTAAAACCTCTGAAAGAAATTACTTACAGAAAAAAAATATAAATATTAATTACATTTATTATTATTTACCATCTACAACAAATACACATGAAATAAACTGTGTGTATGGGTCTGACATATGAACTATGGAATCACAAATGACAACAGTTTAGACACACACACAGGCAGGCAGACAGACAGACAGACACACGCAGGCAGACAGACAGACAGACAGACAGACACACAGGCAGACAGACAGACAGACACACACACAGGCAGGCAGGCAGACAGACACACAGGTAGACAGACAGACACACAGGCAGACAGACAGACACACAGGCAGACAGACAGACAGACACACACACACAGGCAGGCAGGCAGACAGACAGACAGACAGACAGACAGACAGACAGACACACACACACACAGGCAGACAGACACACACACACACAGGCAGACAGACACACACACACAGGCAGGCAGGCAGGCAGACACACACAGGCAGGCAGACAGACACACACACGCAGGCAGGCAGGCAGGCAGACACACACAGGCAGGCAGACAGACAGACAGACACACACACACAGGCAGGCAGGCAGACACACACAGGCAAGCAGACAGACAGACAGACACACACAGGCAGACAGAGGCAGACAGACAGACAGACAGACACAGACAGACAGACACACACACAGGCAGACAGACACACACACAGGCAGACAGACACACACAGGCAGACAGACACACAGGCAGACAGACACACAGGCAGACAGACACACACACACACAGGCAGACAGACACACACAGGCAGACAGACACACACAGGCAGACAGACACACACAGGCAGACAGACACACACAGGCAGACAGACACACAGGCAGACAGACACACACACACACACACAGGCAGACACACACACACACACACAGGCAGACAGACACACACACACACACAGGCAGACAGACACACACACACACACACACACAGGCAGACAGACACACACACACACACACAGGCAGACAGACACACACACACACACACAGGCAGACAGACACACACACACACACAGGCAGACACACACACACACAGGCAGACAGACAGACAGAGACAGACACACACAGGCACACAGACAGGCACACAGAGGCAGACAGACACAGGCAGGCACACACACACACACACACACACACACACACACACACACACACACACACACACAAACACACAAACACACAAACACAAACACACAGGCAGACAGATACACACACACAGAGATGCAGACAGAGAGACAGACAGACTGTGGGTTTTCATGTCCAGCTCAGAGCTGCTGGTCCATTCAGGTGTGTGAGCCGTTAGAACCGTCTGTTTATCTGCAGTGGATCAAAATGTAAAAAGAGCTGCTGTGTGTGTTTATGAGGTTAACCTGTTACTGAATAAACACACACACACACACACACACACACACACAGATATAAACCCGTGTACACACTGAGCATTGGATAAAACACACCCACATCCTCTTCCAGCTAAACTCCAACTGAAACCAAACAAAACCCAAACCCACAGGGTTCTGAAACACGGCTGATCATACAGAACCGTATAAAAGATGGCACCCACAGAACACACTTGACCCCTATAGTACCCCAAACAGACCCTCACATGACCCCCACTCGACCACAAGACTCCCACAGAACCCCGCTCAACCCCCACACAATCATGAGACACCCCACACAGAAACACATGACACCCACAGAATCCCAACAGAACCGCTTTCCACCCCCACACGGTGACCACGACACTCACCGAACCCCGCTTAACCCCCCACACAATCATAAGCCACCCACACGATACTCACAGAACCATACGACCACAATACCCCCAAAGGACCCCAAGACCCCTACATGACCACAAGACAACCAACTGACACCCACAACACGAAACCAAACCCCACTCAACCACAATCGACCCCCACATGACCACTCCTCTCAACTCGCACAGAGAACCCCACTTGACCCCCACTTGACCCCTCCCATGACATAGAACCCCACTCGACCCCCCCCCCCCCCAAAAAAAAAAAAAAAAAACCACACACACACACCGACCGCACACACAGAACCCCACTTAACTCCCAACGCAACCACAAAAAAAAAAAAAAAAAAAAACTGCACCCACAGAACCCCATTCGACCCCCACAGAGAACCCCACTCGAAACCCACCTGACCATGAGACACCCACACAAGAAGTGTCTACATTCTACGAGTTCATTCCTCACATATTTAATACAGAAAAATATTCTGTGCACCTGCCTCCTGCTCCAGCTGCTTAGAACGGAAATTAAACTCTGTGTGTGAGTGTGTGTGTGTGTGTGTGTGTGTAGGGGACAAGCCAGCCTCACAGCAGATGCTGCAGGTGTATGTGTTCCACTTCAGCAGCAGTCATGTTTGTGTTTACGTTTTTACGTGTGTGTTTATATGTATGTGTGTGCGTGTGTGTTTATGTATATGTGTATGTGTGTGTGTGTGTATGTGTTTGTATGTTTATGTATGTGTGTGCGTGTGTGTTTATGTATATGTGTGTGTATGTATGTATATGTGTGTTTGTATGTTTATGTATGTGTGTTTATGTGCATGTTTGTGTGTATGTATATGTATGTGTGTTTGTATGTTTATGTATGTGTGCATGTTTTTATGTATATGTGTGTGTGTGTGTGTGTGTGTGTGTTTATGTGTGTATGTATATGTATGTGTGTGTTTGTATGTTTATGTATGTGTGTGCATGTGTTTATGTGTAGGTGTACGTGTGTGTGCGTTTATGTATATGTGTATATTTGTGTGTGTGTTTGTGTATGTGTGTTTTTATGCGCATATTTGTGTGCATGTATATGTATGTTTTTGTGTGTGTATTTGTGTGTGTGTGTGTGTGTGTGTACGCTCACTCACTCAGACAGGAGGCGTTGCAGCTGGGCGTGTCCTCTCTTCTGGGCGAGGCGTGCGGGGGTTTGTCCGTGTTTGTTTAACAGCTGCAGGGCGTCGCGGCCGCCGGGCTGCTGCAGGAGAAATAGGGCGACCCTGCGGAGCCCCCGCCGCGCGGCGAAGTGCAGGAGAGTCTCGTGTGGCCCCAAATCTGAAACGAACCGATAATAATTACTGACATCAACCAATCAGGCATTCACACAAAATTAATCAATCAACCATATGACCCGGCGGGGGGGAGGTGGGAGGACGTCATACGATGTGATGGAGATGCCTGAGGGCATCAAAGGAACGTTCTACTGTATGATGTGGGTGTGGCAAGCGGAGGCGGAGGGCAAGCATGCATCGTGATCCCGATTCATCTCACCATCTCAGGATGGGTCCTCGTCTCAATCCAGCATGCAACATTTTATGCATTTACTAATAAATACAACTACCAATCACACGTATACAAGACGGCACCCACAGAACTTCCTCGACCCCTATAGAACCCCTATAGACCCTCACATGACCATGAGAGACCCACAGAGAACCACATGATACCCACAGAAAAACCCCACGACCCCAACAGAACCCCACTTATTTAGGTGATGAGGACATTATGCGGTGTGATGGAGACACCTGCGGGCCTCAAAGAAACGTTCTCCAGCGGGGGTGCACTGCTCCGGCCCACAGCTCTGAACTGTGTGATGTGGGTGGGGCAAGTGGAGGCGGAGGGCAAGCCTTATTCGGCACGGGGAACGGGGATCAGTGACCGCCAGAGCAGCTGCTGCACCGGCTAAAGCTAGCGAGGGGGGGGGGGGGGATTTCAGGAACCAGAGAGCTCGGAACCACCTCAGTATAGGGCCTCGTCTCAATCCAGCACGTTACATTTCACACACTTACTAATAAATACAACTACCAATCATATTAACTCACAGACGCCGTGTTCCAAACCAGACTGTACCACTGAACAGAGCGTTCAACATCCCAACACTACTTTAGTCACTACTGTGAATTGGAACACTGCCAACTGGCCACTCTCCCGTGTCATCACGCGACCCAGCAGGTCTTCAGATGAACACCACACACACTAAAGCGTAAACACTACACACACACTAAAGCGTGAACACTACATCCCGCACAGTAAAGTTACCGTCCGTGTGAACATCCACCACCTGAAACGGCTCCCGGTGAGAGCCGCGTCCTCGGCGCTGAGAACCGTGGCTGCGTTTACTGAGCAAAAGTCTGACGGAACAAACGGAGCCTCCGCCTGAGCGCCAGCTCGACCAATCAGAGGGAGGCAGGAGTGGGAACCGATGATGAAACGGCCTCCACATGGTGCCACCAGAACCAGGGCAAGAGTCAGGAGTCAGGAATGAATCATTCACACGTGAATCTCACTGAACACAACGACGAGGCTCCAGTTCAGATTAAATGAACATTCAGAAGATTAGAGCTGATTAAAACTCCCACTTCATTAATACAGCAGAGCACTGAGTTTATTACTCCATACACACACACACACACACACACACACACACACACACAGAATTATATAGACATACACACAGAGAGAGAGAATTATATACACACACAGCTAGATAGACACAGACACACACAGAACTATATAGATACAGAGAGAGAGAATTATACAGACACACACACACAACTAGATAGAAACACACACACAAACACCGAGAGAGAGAGAGAGAACTATATAGAGACACAAACACCGAGAGAGAGAGAACTATATAGAGACAGACACACAGAGAGAGGAACTATATAGACACACACACAGAAACACAGACACACGCAGAAAACTATATAGACACACACAGCTAGATAGACACACACACACACAGAAAACTATATAGACACACAGAGAGAGAATTATATAGACAGACACACACACACACAACTAGATAGAACACACACACACAAACACCGAGAGAGAGAACTATATAGATACACACAGCTAGATAGACACACACACACAGAGAACTATATAGACACACACACACAGAAACACAGACAGACACACACAGAAAACTATATACACACACACAGACAACTATATAGACCTAAACACACGAGAGAGAGAGAGAGAGAGAGAGCGCGAGAGCGAGCGAGGAGGAAGGCACACAAACTGCACACCGAAAACCAAACAGAGACACACTACCATTAAACTAATCTGATTGCATTTGTGTGTAAGGTGTTTAAACTCCAGCAGGTGGCGCCACCAACATTGGCCTGATGTCAGTCAAACGACCCGAGATGGAGAGACTGGTCCCAGCACACAGGAAATGACTGCATTCCATCCATCAGACACAAACACACAACATACACAACACACAAACGCACACCACACAATGACACAACCCAGCAGCCACAGAGCTGAGGTATCCTTATAAAGCTCCACCACCGCTCCAGCACGAGCAGCTGATTCACAACCACCTGACACCCTGACACAGAGCGGCTCTCAGGAGTTCAACCTGCTGAATCATCCAGGTTTAGACTTTAATTAAACCCTTTATAAAAATTTACCTGATTATCTTACAGGGTTGGGGGGGGGTAGCTTCCCCATGCAGGGCAGATATACCCAGGACAGAGTGCCAAACTCCCATTTCCTCGCACAGTCCAAAAACAATTGAATTTACGGATGGGGCAATTTACAGCAGCCAATTCACCTTGAATCCACATTTTTGGACTGTGGGAGGAAACCTGAGAACCCAGAAAACCAACACATTTTGGGCAATGGACAGATACACCCAGGACAGGGCGCCAATCTATCACTGGGTACACACTCACTCACACAGACACACTCTATATGGGGCAATTTGGAGAATTTAATTGATCCATGTTTTTTAGACTGTGGGAGGAAACCGGAGAACCCGGTGGAAACCCACGCGGACACGGGGAGAACATTGAAACTCCACCCAGATTGGATTCAAACCTGGATCTCCATAACTGAGAGGAGAACATGCTGAACACTGAGCATCCATGCTTTCCATGCTCCCTCAGTGTCTGTATGGGTTTCTTTTCCCAGGTTCTCTGCTTTCCTCCTACATTCCAAAAACATGGATTTTAAGGTGTATTGACGGCTCTAAACTGCCCCTATATGGTGTGCGTGTTTGTGTGAGTGAGTGTGCCTCCCCAGCGATCCCTGTACCCTGCAATCCTAAATGCGCTGTACCTGTGTAGGCGTGAATGTTCTTATCGGTGCCCAGCACGCTCCATCCGGGGGGTAACGGCAGGTGTTTGAGAGCGAGCGTGAGCGCCTCGTCCAGCCTCTCGCACTCCAGCGAGGAGATGCACGAATCGCCGAGCAGCAGCGCCCCCTCCAGACCGTCTTTATGAGCTGCGGCGCTGATTAAAAACTGGGCCATGTCCAGAGCGAGGTCATGGACGAACTGGAAGTGCTCTTCGGAAACGGGATCCACGGCGCCCCCTGGTCGAGCCTGACACAGCGTGACCCGGACCGTCTCGCCCCGATCGTGCGCTGCGAAGACAAACAAACAAGAGGAATGAACAACTACTGAACTACAAACTACAAACTACAGAATCAGACCGTCGGGATGCTGGTGCCCTGAACACAGGGCTTTTATTTTTAGAAAGAGGTTTTAAGAGGGCAGCACGGCTGGTTAGTGTTAAGCATGTTCTCCTCTCAGTGCTACGGATTCCCCGTTCGAATCATAATCTGGGTGGAGTTTCCATGTTCTCGTGTCCGCGTGGGTTTCCTCTGGGTTCTCCTGTTTCCTCCCACAGTCCAAAAACATGGATCAAGGTCAATTGAATTCTCCAAATTGCCCCATATAGAGTGTGTTTGTGTGTCCAGTGATAGATTGGTGTCCTGTCCTGGGTGTATCTCCCCATGGCCCGAGACTTTCTCCCCTGGATGGGTATGGGGAACACCCCCCCCCCGCGACCCTAATAGAGGATAAAGGGGAAGA
Organism: Corydoras sp. C115; assembly: GCA_019802505.1. Taxonomy (NCBI): domain Eukaryota; kingdom Metazoa; phylum Chordata; class Actinopteri; order Siluriformes; family Callichthyidae; genus Corydoras; species Corydoras sp. C115. Next base: position 303,765 of record JAFMOC010000440.1, read on the forward strand.
TAATGGATGGATGGATGGATGGATGTTTTAAGGAGGTGGCTTGGTGGCTTAGTCTTTAGCATGTTCTCCTCTCAGATTTAGGGATTCCCGGTTTGAATCCCCATCTGGGTGGAGTTTCCATGTTCTCGTGTCCATATGGGTTTCACTGGGCACACACTCACTCTATAGGGGCAATTCAGAGCAGACAATTCACTTTAAATCCATGTTCTTGGACTGTGGGAGGAAACCGGAGAACCCGGAGGAAATCCACGCGGACACAGGGAGAACATGGAAATTCCACCCAGATTGGAGGAATCCCTAGCACTGAGAGGAGAACATGCTAAACACTAAGCCACCATGCACTGACATTATTCTCCTGTGTTCTCTATTATAGACAGATAGCAGCTTCCCAGTGCGGACACAAGCCAAAACAATCAGTGCTGTCATGTTCGTTAAAACATTTTAGAACTTAAAATTTTGAGAACATGTTTTAAGATCTGAGCTGATTTGGCATTTTATTTGAATTCAATTAAACCTTGGTGGCACCAGCCTTGGGGATCCAGGGTTGAACATTCCATGTTCTCCCCGTGTCCACATTGGTTTCCTCCGGGTTCTCCGGTTTCCTCCCACAGTCCAAAAACATGGATCAAGGTCAAGTGAGTTCTCCAAATTGCAGAATTCTCCCGTATAAAGTGTGTCCAGTGAAAGATTGGTGTCCTGCCCTGGGTGTATCTGTTCAGCGACCGAAACGTTCTCCCCTGGATGGGCATGGGGAACCCGCCCGCAACCCTAATAGAGGATAAAGTGGAAGATAATGGATGAATGGTTGGATGTTTTAAGGAACCCATGTGTATTAAGTGCACAGGGTTTTCACACACGAGCCAAAAGTTTGGACACGGCTCCTTTTTGTTCTTGCATTGTTTGTCCACCAGAGGGCAGCTGTGTGGTTTATAGGCTGAAAGGTCAGGGTTCAACCTGTTGGAACAGAATCCATGAGGCTGATTTAAATAAAGTGTGTGGTGGTTTAGGGACGGACCTGGACACACGGCCTGCAGAGTAACATGGCTGACTCTTAACGTGCTGGTTAGATGTCTCTGCGTGCTGCCAGAGAACAGCAGGTAGAACTCCACGTCGTCTTCATCGTCCACGCACTCGTCCTCGTTTAACTGCACCGTCAACACGCACTCACCCTGTGACACACACACACACACACGAGACATGTAACAGGTGGTGGCAGATATACTGAGGACGGTATACAAGGACAAAGGACATCAATTAACGTTTACACTGTTTATAGGAGACGTCATCACAACTCCGGGTCAGGTGACCGGTACAGTTCTGATACTGGAGACTGAAGCTGGCATCTAGCAGAAATCCAAATGAAGATGCAAACTAAACCACCCCCCCAGAGAAACCAGTTTTACATGCACTGGATTTGCATACTGAAACAGATTTAAACACCCAGCACTCTGCTGCCATCCACACCCCGAGCATCATCGACCACCTTCCTCAATCAAACCAGAGGTGTTTAATGTACATTATAAAACATCTAGTCCTGGTCCCTTAAATCTGATTGGCTGAGCCGTTTGTCCAAAAAATATAAAGTGAAATAAATAATTTACATAAACAGGGAAATAAAAGACAGACAAGTCGAAAAGGTCGAGCAAACAGAGGTGCAAACAAAAAAGACACGGACGAAAAAAAAAAAAAAAAAAAAAAACAGACAATCAGACAAAAAAAAGAGGACAGGCAAACAGAGACACCCAAAATAAAACTCAGACAAAAAAAGGGATACAAGACACACACAAACAAAAGAAGACAGACAATCAGACAAAAAAGGGGACAGGCAAACAGAGACACACAAAATAAAACTCAGACAAAAAAGGGATACAAGAGACACAAACAAAAGAAGACAGACAATCAGAGAAAAAAAGAGGACAGGCAAACAGAGACACCCAAAATAAAACTCAGACAAAAAAAGGGATACAAGACACACACAAACAAAAGAAGACAGACAATCAGACAAAAAAGGGGACAGGCAAACAGAGACACCCAAAATAAAACTCAGACAAAAAAGGGATACAAGAGACACAAACAAAAGAAGACAGACAATCAGAGAAAAAAAGAGGACAGGCAAACGAGACACCAAAATAAAACTCAGACAAAAAAGGGATACAAGAGACACAAACAAAAAAAAGACAGACAATCAGAGAAAAAAAAAAGGGGACAGGCAAACAGAGACACACAAAATAAAACTCAGACAAAAAAACGGACACAAGAGACACAAACAAAAGAAGACAGACAATCAGAGAAAAAAAGAGGACAGGCAAACAGAGACACCCAAAATAAAACTCAGACAAAAAAAGGGATACAAGACACACACAAACAAAAGAAGACAGACAATCAGACAAAAAAGGGGACAGGCAAACAGAGACACCCAAAATAAAACTCAGACAAAAAAGGGATACAAGAGACACAAACAAAAGAAGACAGACAATCAGAGAAAAAAAGAGGACAGGCAAACAGACACCCAAAATAAAACTCAGACAAAAAAAGGGATACAAGACACACACAAACAAAAGAAGACAGACAATCAGACAAAAAAGGGGACAGGCAAACAGAGACACCCAAAATAAAACTCAGACAAAAAAAGGGATACAAGAGACACAAACAAAAGAAGACAGACAATCAGAGAAAAAAGAGGACAGGCAAACCGAGACACCCAAAATAAAACTCAGACAAAAAAGGGATACAAGAGACACAAACAAAAGAAGACAGACAATCAGAGAAAAAAAGAGGACAGGCAAACCGAGACACCCAAAATAAAACTCAGACAAAAAAGGGATACAAGAGACACAAACAAAAAAAGACAGACAATCAGAGAAAAAAAGAGGACAGGCAAACCGAGACACCCAAAATAAAACTCAGACAAAAAAGGGATACAAGAGACACAAACAAAAAAAGACAGACAATCAGAGAAAAAAAAAAGGGGACAGGCAAACAGAGACACCCAAAATAAAACTCAGACAAAAAAAGGGATACAAGACACACACAAACAAAAGAAGACAGACAATCAGACAAAAAAGGGGACAGGCAAACAGAGACACCCAAAATAAAACTCAGACAAAAAAGGGATACAAGAGACACAAACAAAAGAAGACAGACAATCAGAGAAAAAAAGAGGACAGGCAAACCGAGACACCCAAAATAAAACTCAGACAAAAAAGGGATACAAGAGACACAAACAAAAAAAGACAGACAATCAGAGAAAAAAAAAAGGGGACAGGCAAACAGAGACACACAAAATAAAACTCAGACAAAAAAACGGACACAAGAGACACAAACAAAAGAAGACAGACAATCAGAGGAAAAAAAAGGGGACAGGCAAACAGAGACACACAAAATAAAACTCAATCAGACAAAAAAAAAAAAACGGACACAAGACACACACAAACAAAAGAAGACAGACAATCAGACAAAAAAGGGGACAGGCAAACAGAGACAAACTAAAAAGGCACACAGACAAAAAAGGGGACAGGCAAACAGAGACACAAACACAGACAGGAACATGGAAGAAAAAAAAAAAAAAAAAAGACACACAGAAAAAAAAAACGAGACAGGCAAACAGAGACACAACATAAAAGACACAGACAAAAAAAAAGACACAAAGACAAAAGAAAGAAATAAAGTTAAACTGAAGATCAAAGTCAAGCAAACAGCCACGGAAAAGAAAAATAAAACACACGGACACAGAAACAGCTTTCAAAATAAAAGCCATGCAGTTGTTTTGCATGCACCACAAGTCCACACGGTTCCTCATGTGCAGTTCAAGTGCATTGTTTACATTTTAAATTCAGTTCAGCTTCTGATTAAACGCTCTGTACCTGTTGCAGCCTTCTTATTAGATCAATTGCTATATTACATCATTAAATATAAATTCATTAAATTAAATTAAAACCAGGGCGGCACGGTGGCTTAGTGGTTAGCATGTTCTCCTCTCAACACTAGGGATTCCCGGTTCGAATCCCCATCTGGGTGGAGTTTCCATGTTCTCCCCGTGTCTGTGTGGGTTTCCTCCGGGTTCTCCGGTTTCTTCCCACAGTCCAAAAACATGGATCATGTCAATTGAGTTCTCTAAATTGCCCCATATAGAGTGTGTTTGTGTGAGTGAGTGTGTGCCCAGCGATAGGTTGGCGCCCTGTCCTGGGTGTATCTGCCCAGCGCCTGAGACGTTCTCCCCTGGATGGGCATGGGGAACCCCACCGCGACCACCGTGATAATGAATGAACGAATAAATTAAAACCGTCTGCAGCGTTGGTTCAGCATTAAAACTGGGTTTTTAACTTGAAACCCTTATATCATGCTAAATGACTTGAATTAATTCTGCTTGTGAAAAATGAAATTGAGTAAAAAATGGGAAATTTATCCATAAAAAAATTATTAATTATAACTAATTACTTAATTCCATCCATCCATTATTGTCCACTTTATCCTCTACTAGGGTTGCGGGTCGGGAGGGGGGGGGGGTTCCCCATGCCCATCCAGGGGAGAACGTTTCAGGCGCTGGGCAGATACACCCAGGACAGGACACACTCACTCACACAAACACACTCTCTATATGGGGCAATTTGGATAACTCCATTGACCTTGATTCCAACTGATGGACGTCTCCTAATAATAAAATTTATTCTAGCATTTTATCTTTTCAGCGTAACATTCATCCTGCTGAGTCAGCAACACAGGAAAACGCTCCATCGGTGCTCTGTGGAGAACAGATGAAAAATAAAAGCTTTCCGTTTCAAGGTCTGTGCAGATTGTAACGCTGATCACATGGACGCTCCGCCGTCACGTTCCGCGCTTAGCGCAGCATTTCCACCCCCGCTGATCCAATTCAACAAAACGTGTATTAACTCCGCCCGCACGCCCTTCGCTTTCGGCGGCGGGTGGCTGTGGACACTCACGTCGTGAGTCCGTACACACGGAACACAAGCTGAACACACAGTGAGCGCATGCTGAGTAAACAGTACACGGTGTCGGCAGTGAGGTCAGTGTGTGCATGAGCAGCAACCCCCCCCCCCCCCCGCAGGAACCCCGAGCCAGAAACACTGGATGAACCCATAGCCCAGAGACCCAACACCACGGATTCCTGCAGCCCCTCCACTTTTCTTAACCACCAGGGGACGCCACATCAGCAAGATCAGTAAACATTCATTCATCCATTATCTTCCGCTTTATACTCTATTAGGGTCACGGGGGGGTTCCCCATGCCCATCCAGGGGAGAACGTTTCGGGCGCTGGGCAGATACAACCAGGACAGGGGGGCAAGCTATCGCTGGGCACACACTCACTCACTCACACAGACACACTCTATATGGGGCAATTTGGAGAACTCAATTGACTTTATCCATGTTTTTGGACTGTGGGAGGAAACTGGAGAACCCGGAGGAAACCCACGGACACGGGGAGAACATTGAAACTCCACCCAGATGAGGATTCGAACCGGGAATCCCTAGTGCTGAGAGTTGAACGTGCTAACCACTAAGCCACCGTGCCGTCCTGATCAGTAAACAGTACAATCAAATGTTTGGCCACGCCCCCTTCTTACTCCATTATTCATTTCCTCCACTTACCATATAGATGGACTTTGTAGTTTTCTAATTACAGACTGTTTCTCTGGTTTCTGTGTTCTCTGTTGGTCAGGAGCATCACAGAACAGGTAGAATTTGGGTGGTGGATTGTTTATTGTCAGTTCTGCAGTGACACTGATGTGGTGAGGGGGGTTTAGTGCAGCAGTGCTTTACCTCAGCGACACTGCTGGGATAGGACTAATGCCCCCACCAAATAACCCCTGCTCTGTGGTGGTACTATTGGGGTTCTGAGCATTAGAACAGAGTAAAGGGGACGTACACAGTATGTATGTACTGTAGAACACATACAGTATGTTCTCAGTTCCACTTCCTGTAAAGATGGACTTTGTAGTTCTCTAATTCCATTCTGTAGTCCATCTGTTTATGATAAGATTTATTTCTATTCAGATTTGCGTTGATGGAGATGTGGACCACTGCACAGTCTTCTCCAGCACGTCGCAATGATTCTCACACGGGGTTCGGGTCTGGACTCTGTGGTGGTCGACCCATGTGTGAGAATGATCTTATGCTCCCTGAACCACTCACTCACAATTTAAGCCTTGGTGAACCCTGAAATCATCGTTGTCATCTTGGAATATGTCCATGCCATCAAGAACAGAACCACTGATGGAAGAACCTGGTGGTTCATTTGATTCAGGTCAGCTGACCTCATAAAGATGCTGAACCCAGACCCGACTCCCTGCAGCGCCCCATATCAGAGTAACATTCAGGTGGTGGACTACTTTTAAGTGTAACAGTGTATGAGAGTAAACAGTGAGCAGTACTTACGTATATCGGCGCTTGTTTTGGGTTTAGCTTCATGGCACCAGTCACTACAGAAGGAAACGACATCGTTAGTCACGGCCTTAGCAAGTCACCGGTTTCTGCTACCGGAACCCTCCTCCCTTTTCCCAGGAATGCCTTCGCTTACTCATCGACTTTAACAGAAAAACCTCCTATTAAGCAAACACCGTTATTAATTAACTGTAAATCACAAATCTGATGAAGTTTAACAATGTAATGATTCGGACCCCCACAGAGCGGGTATCTGCTACTACAGTTCCAAAAATGTTTGGCTCCATTTTCTATTTCCTCCACTTACCATATAGAAGAACTTTGTAGTTTTATAATAACAGACTGTAGTTCATCTGTGTTCTTTGTTGTTGTTAATCCCCTGTTGGTTCTCTGTTGGTCAGGAGCATCACAGAACAGGTAGAATTTGGGTGGTGGATTGTTTATTGTCAGTTCTGCAGTGACACTGATGTGGTGAGGGGGTTTTAGTGCTGCAGTAGTTTCATTTATAATATACTTAACTCTGATTGGCTGAGCGGTTTGTCCAGCCGTGACATCATTGACAATAACGCACAGCTCTGAGCGCTTCACATTCGTATCAATGTGTGATATACAATACATTTTCTCCAGATGATTTTTGTAAACTGCATTCTGTAATCTGACCACTAGATGGAAGTATTAAATTGTTAAAAGAACCAGAATCCTGTCAATCAGTGATCAAAGATCCATTATCTTCTGCTTTATCTTGTACTAGGGTCGCGGGGGGGGGGGGGGGATTCCCCATGCCCATCCAGTGGAGAACGTTTCGGGCGCTGGGCCGATACACCCAGGACAGGATGCCAATCCATCACTGGACACACACTCACTCACACAAACACACTCTATATGGGGCAATTTGGAGAATTCAATTGACCTTGACCTGTTTTTGGGCTGTGGGAGGAAAACAGAGAACCCGGAGGAAACCCACGCAGACACAGGGAGAACGTGGAAACTCCACCCAGATTGGGATTCGAACCTGGAATCCCTAGCGCTGAGAGGAGAACATGCTAACCACTAAGCCACCGTGCCACCCAATCATTGATCAACGTTCTTTAAAAAAGCTGGACAATCTTACGTCAAGATTGTCTTCTTACGGAAGACCAGATTATTAACGATTTTGCTTTTAATAAATGCATTTATGAATTAAACCATGCTTTTATTATATATAGGGGTTATTAAAGGAGAACAGACAAACCATGAAAGTGTATGTGTGTGTGTGTGTGTATGGGGACTATATGCCACTCTGTGAAATGTCACAGTGAGCTGCCAAGCATGATAGGCACCTGTTAGTGGGCATGGCGCCTCGCCCAAATACGGAAAGCTCTACAGCACAGATCTAAAAATACAACCATGGGGCGCCATCACACTGAGGTTCCCTCCGATTGTTACAGAACTATAGTGAACACGTCCCGCGAGTGTTCCTCAGTGTTGGAGGGTCATGTGATACATGAATCTTAAACACTCGTCTGAGCAGATCAGGTTATTTAAGAAGAAACAGACTTAGATAAATCTCCTGCAAATAGTTAACTATAGAAACAGATGAGGGTCATTTGAGGGTCATCACGTTGGGGGGGGGTTAAAATTTGGTTCCTCATTCAGCAGCTTAAAATGTAAACCAAACGTTACTCAGTTGGACACGGTTTAAAGACTTTATGAAAATGTATTGATTACTAAACGTGCAGAGCATTTAATTCTATAAAAATAGATTTAACAATTAAATCTGGGGGGGGTCCCCACACCTTCAGGGGAGAATGTGTCGGGCAGATACACCAAGGACAGGGCACCAATCCATCACCGAGTGTGCATGCACAAACACACAAACAAACACACACATACACAAACACATACACACACATATACACAAACATCAACAGACACATACACAAACAGGGGCAATTTATAGTACTCAATTTACCTTGAATCCATGTTTTTGGACTGTGGGATAAAAAAACAGAAAACCCTGAGAACACACAGAGCTCATGGAAACCCCACCCAGATCGGGATTTGAACCCGGATCTCCAGCACTGAGAGGAGAACAGGCTATCCAATACAGCACAGTGCCCCCCCCACTTATAAATACACTGAGTTTATTTAGCGCTGTTTGAATATCAAAAGATACATCTGATGAAAAGAAATGTAAGTGTGTGATCATAGCATCCACTCTGTAACTAATACAGGATTAATACTGCACAACGTAAACACACACTGATTACACCGCACGCAAGACGTGACTCAGACTAGTTGCACTGCCTGGTGCTGGATGCACCGACGCCCAAAAACAGGTGCATTCAGGTATTTA
>JAFMOC010000440.1:315000-330041 GCA_019802505.1 Corydoras sp. C115
TTGAGGTGCCCATACTTTTGCACTTGTCAAATTTTGGTTTAATGCATATTGCACATTTTCTGTTTTTCGTACAATAAACCTCATTTCAATCCTGAAATATTAGTGTCCATCAGTTATTAGATATATCAAACTGAAATGGCTGTTGCAAACACCCAAATATTTAGAACTAAAAATGATTAAGATTAATAGGGGCGCCCAAACTTTTGCATATGACTGTGTGTGTGAATATATATATATATATATATATATATATATATATATATATATATATATATATATATATATATATATATATATATATATAGAATAGAATAGAATAGTGGCATATATAACACCTGAAAGATCCAGACAAGCAAAGTGGGAAAAGGGAAATTAATTTTTAAAAATTATTAATTAATTAATTTAAAAAAAAACATTAAAAGATGTCATTATTTCTATATGCCATTTTTGCATTTTGGCTTTATCTGTAATTAATAAATAGTAACCATCAAATGTTTATTATGCCCTTATACACAACACAGAAATCCATGTTTCTCTTCCTGTGACAATAAATAACACCGTAAATAACACATGTAAACACACAGGAGGATGACTCGACTTTTGTTGGATGTTGACGGTGATTAGTCTTCTCGATACAGATTTTCTATTCGTGCGAGTGACTGGCCACCCGCTCCGCACTAATACCCCAGACTGCCTTCAAAAAATCTCTCAACATGCTACTGCTGCACTCTCAGGGTATCTACACCGGTCCAAGAGAAATGCCATGTGTCCCTCTGTTTATCCTGCTGCAAGACATAATTAACTTAATAATGGACCTGCATTCCTCTTTGTACTGTTGTCACTGTACGAGCATGGCGGTACATACACACACACACACACACATGTGTGTATAGGTTTAGGTGTCTGTGTGTGTGTGTATATATATATATATATATGTATATATATATATATATATATATATATATATATATATATATATATATATATATATATATATATATATATATATATATATCTCAGGTCAATTAAAAACTATATAAGTCCATTGAGGGCATCCTGCAGGACCACCAGTCCAATAAAAATCCAGGTTCAAAATTCAGGATGAGATCTGAGCAAGTCATGTGATCAAATCCGAAGTTACCTTGACGTCATTTTCCTTGAGAAACTCGAATGATGCGGTATCTAAAGTCAACGAAAACAGAGATTCCATTCTACCATGACGGCCTTTGGGCCGAATTGGAATCACGACTGCACCGGGTGAAGGAGCGTCGAGTCCCACTGACTCACTCATTACACCAACCTGAGAAAGGATGTGATGCCAGGTGGCCACAGACCTCCAGCTATTTAATGTTTGAGAAAGTCACCCGGCTGCGTGTTCCAGCGCTGAATTGCATTTTTGAGATTCCGCGGCGCCGATGCGGAGAGGTAAATGATTTCTGGAGTCGGATTCACACGACCTTGAGGTGAGGGGTAAGATGGCGCTTTGGTTTTTAAACGTAATCGTCTCGAAAAGTCTGAAACGGTCAATATTTACTCAGAGCCATTATCGTCGTGAGTCAGGAGTCGGCGCTAATCTCAAAAGGAAGCTCCGGTTAAAGAGCCGGCGTGGGAACAATCAGCCGCCGAGCTAAAGTTCTATGTGTTCTACAGACATACACGAGGATCAGACTCTGAACGCACTCTCTCTCGCTCTCTGTTAGTGGAGCAGAAAGTGGATCTGACACGTTCACAGCAGCAACAGCGAGAGAGTCAGAAAGAGGAAGACGAGAAGCAAAGTGTGAGCGAGAAAAGTAACAAGAGACAAAACAAAAGGAGGAAGATAAACGAGAGACACGAGAGAACGTGAAAGAGAACAAAAGACAGTTTAATAGAGAACGAGAAATCAAGAGACAAAGGTCGGGAAGACGAGCAAAAAGGCCAATTGGGAGAACAAGACAGACAGACTGAAAGGCCAATCGGGAGACAGACAGACAGCAAGGACAACTGCGAGACAGCGAGACTCGAGAGAGGAGAGAGAAAAGAGAGCGAGAGACCTGAGCTGCTGTTGATCAGATAATGAGAGAGAAATCTGGTTGGAGTGAAACTGATTGATGGAGAGGGAGAGCAAGAGAGTGTGAGAGAGAGTGAGAGAGAGTGAGAGAGAGTGAGAGAGAGTGAGAGAGTGTGAGAGAGTGTGAGAGAGTGAGAGAGTGAGAGAGTGTGAGAGCAGTGCGAGTGCAGCAGAAGCAGATCAGACACCTCAGTAATAAACAGCTGTACACTCAGATGCACAGAGACCACTGTGTCCCTAACAACACGTTCATCAGTCAGTTAAACGCATGAGCAACACATCCATAAACATCCACACGGCTGCATTCATAGGTCTGAGTGCACATCACATGACTTTAAACAATTTTAAAAACATCATACACCAATCAAACCACAAAAATGAAGAGGATAAAGTATGTGGACACATTCAACTTAAATACGTTTCTATACATCTTCATACACACACACACACCAACCTCTAAAACTATATCTATATATCTAATATATCACACACACAATCTCTATTATCTATCCATCCATCCATCTATCTATATCTTTATCTCTCTCTCTCTCTCTCTCTATATATATATATATATCTTAGAGGCGGCACGGTGGCTTAGTGGTTAGCACGTTCGCCTCTCAGCGCTAGGGATTCCCGGTTCGAATCCCCCATCTGGGTGGAGTTTCCATGTTCTCCCCGTGTCCGCGTGGGTTTCCTCCGGGTTCTCCGGTTTCCTCCCACAGTCCAAAAACATGGATCAAGTTAATTGAGTTCTCTAAATTGCCCCATATAGAGTGTGCTTGAGTGTGTGAGTGTGTACCCAGCGATGGATTGGCGCCCTGTCCTGGGTCTATCTGCCCAGCGCCCGAGACGTTCTCCCCTGGATGGGCATGGGGAACCCCACCGCGACCCTAATAGAGGATAAAGCGGGAGATAATGAATGAATGAATATATATATCTTTACACACCTCTCTCTATACACACTCTCTCTCTCTCTCATATATATATATATATATATATATATATATATATATATATATATATATATATATATATATATATATATATATATATATATATATATATATATATATCTTTACACACAAACCTCTCTCTATATACACAAATCTCTATATCTTTACCTATATCTCCATACACACACCTCTCTCTATCTATCTATTTATCTATCTATCTTTACACACAAACCTCTCTCTATGCACACAAATCTCTATATCTTTACCTATATCTCCATACACACACACCTCTCTCTATATATATATCTTTACACACACATCTATCTATCTATCTATCTATCTATCTATCTATATATATCTTTACACACAAACCTCTCTCTATGCACACAAATCTCTATATCTTTACCTATATCTCCATACACACACCTCTCTCTATATATATATCTTTACACACACATCTATCTATCTATCTATCTATCTATCTATATATCTTTACACACAAACCTCTCTCTATGCACACAAATCTCTATATCTTTACCTATATCTCCATACACACACCTCTCTCTATATATATATATATATATATATATATCTTTACACACATCCATCATATATATATATATATATATATATATATATATATATCTTTACACACAAACCTCTCTCTATGCACACAAATCTCTATATCTTTACCTATATCTCCACACACACCTCTCTCTATATATCTTTATACACACACACCCCTCTCTTTATACACACAAACCTCTATATCTTTACCTATATCTTTATACACTCACCTATGTCTCTCTCCAATATCTCTCTGTATACAAACACACCTCTCTCTTTCTCCTCTCTTGCTCTCTCTCTCACAAACCCCCCATAATCGCAGTTGATACACACACACACCCCTATATCTCTCTATATACACACACACACCCCTATAATCACAGTTTGACACATACACACCCCCCTATAATCACAGTTCGACACATACACACCCCCTATAATCACAGTTTGTATATATACACACAGCCCTCTCACTCTATATAGACACAAATACATCCCGATATATTTACTCTTAACTAAAATCAGTCTTTGATCTCAGAAATACCAAAAAGCATCTCACTGAAACCCAAAAATGGTTTACTACATACATGTCATCTTTCTGGTACATTATTACAGTGATTCACACCCCACACTCTGTCCGTAAGGTGGAGCAGTGTGACCTGACAACAGAATCACTCCTCCCGTATTCAAACCTCGTTAAATAAAACATTATTAGTAAAATGGTTATAATTTGGTTGATCGTCTGTCCTCGAGCAGCAGCAGCTGTGATTTTAAAGCCCATCATTACATCACACTTCAAGCCCTGACTCTTAAAGCTGGATCTGAAGTCGCGTCTAAACAGCTGGAGGCTCATTTTAGCGCGCCGCTTGTAAAAGGGAATGGTTGGAATGCCGTGCCGGCGGTTCGAGAGGACATGAAAGCGTCCGCGGCCGCGCCGACTCGAGCACGTGCCGAAAAAGCGGAGAAAGTCGACCGAGGTGATGCGTACGGTCCGAAAGCGTTCGAAAACGTGACCCGCAGCCGAGCGTGACGCCTGAATCGACCGCGCTGCAGGAAACTGCTGCAGGAGATAAAATTAACCCCGAATGCAAATGTTCTCTGCATTCTATGTGCGGCATGAGATCACACACCAGCACAGAGCCAACGACCTGAGGGGGACGGGGGACAAAACAGGACGAGTCTCCTGATAGCAGGACCGGACTCTGAGGTGTGAAGACGATGCCCCGGCGGGGGGACATTTGACTTTAGGGCACAATTAGGGCAGGAACGTTCTGCACCGAGAGATCAACCCGTTAAACAAGTTTGAGCAAAACAATGGTAGATTTAGTGGAGAACATTTTCAATGCTGGGCTTCATGAAGGTGTGGTGGTGGTGCTGGGGATCCGGGTTTGAATCTCGATCTGGGAGAGTTCTCCGTGTCTGTGTGCGACTGCTCTGGGTTCTCCGTTTGTGTGCCCAGCAATGGATTGGTGTCCTGTCCTGGGTGTATGTTTTTTCCCTGGATGTGCATGTGGAACCCTCTTATGACCCTAGTGGTCGATTAAGTGGTAGATAATGATATGAGATGGATTAAGACGACAGTGGTGTAGCACTGGGGACCCACTCTAACAGTCAAAAAAACATGGATTCAAGGTAAAATAGCTGCTCTAAATTGCCCCATATAGAGAGTGTGTGTGTGTGTGTGTCCAGTGATGGATTGGCACTCTGTTCTGGGTGTATATACCAAGCGCACATATAGATTTCCCCTGGATGTGCATTTGCAAGGTGAATTGGCTGCTCTAAATTGCCCCATCTAAATTGAGTGCATGTTCAGCGATGGTATATCCGAAACCTCCCCTGAATGGGAATGGAATGTATTCAAGGTGAATGGGCACCAGTGTGTCTGTGTGTCTGCCCAGCAATGGATTGGCACCCCGTCCTGGGTCTATCTGCCCAACACCTGAAACATTCCCCCTTTTACCCCCCCCCCTACAACACATGAACCACAAAAGCACAGACACACCTTCAAATAAGCTGCTGGGTTTGAGGTTTAGACTCGTTGTTTGTTCGTTCGTTCTAAGTAATATCCATCCATCCATTATCTTCCGCTTTAACCTCGTTTCGGAGAACGTTTCAGGTGCTGGGCAGATACACCCAGGACAGGGCGCCAATCCATCGCTGAGCACACATTCACACACACAAACACACTCTATATGGGGCAATTTGGAGAATTCAATTGACTTGATCCATGTTTTTGGACTGTGGGAGGAAACCGGAGAACCCGGAGGAAACCCACACTGACACGGGGAGAACATGGAAACTCCACCCAGATCGGGAGCGCTGAGAGGAGAACATGCTAACCACTAAGCCACCGTGCCGCCCTTGTAGTAAAAATAATAATATATAAAACAATATATAACAAATCCTAATTTCTAACACTCTGTTCTACCCTGCGGCCCCGAGTCTGAGAGTTAAGGTGTGTGTGTGTGTGTGTGTGTGAGAGGGTTGGGGGGGGGGGTGTCTGTGTTAAATGTAGCAGAACCGCATTTGCGGACAGGACAACTGAGTTCTCCAGCTGCCAGCAGCCAAATACCAGAGTGTGAGAGGAATGTGTGGAATTGGGATTGAGCTCACAGTGACCGGAGAACCAGCTCTGAAGAAGAAGAAGATGGGGAGGGGATAGAACCCCTGTTTTAATAGTTTATCTTCATCTACAACTATAATACTTATAGGAACAGAACATAATAAAGGATTAGTATCACTACAGACATCTATAAAAGGAGTAGTTACGGTCCTTAGATCTGATTGGCTGAGCCGTTTGTCCAGTCGTGACATCAGTGACAATAACACACATCCCTGACAGCTTCACATTTGTATCAATGTGTGATAATTCACCTTGATCCAAGTCTTTGGACTGTGGGAGGAAAGAACCCTGAGGAAAACCACACAGATACAGGGAGGACATGGAAACTCCACCCAGATCGAGATTCGAACCCGGAACCCCAGCGCTGAGAGGTGGACGTGCTAACCACTAAGCCACCGTGTCTAGTCTGAGTGACATAAGCAACAGCAAAAGGGACAGCATTGGGATCCTGACTAGTTAATCAAACAGAAAGGTCTGGAGATCGTTTCGTTTTTTTTAATATATAGTATGAATGTTGGGTGGCATGGTTAGTTAGTGGTTGGCATGTTCTCCTCTCAGCGCTGGGGATTCCTGGTTCGAATCCCAATCTGGGTGGAGATTCCATGTTCTCCCCGTGTCCACGTGGGTTTCCTCCCACAGTCCAAAAACATGGATCAAGTCAATTGAGTTTTCCAACTTGCCCCATGTAGAGTGTGTGTGTGAGTGTGTGTCCAGCAATGGATTGGCATCCTGTCCTGGGTGTATCTGCCCAGCGCCCGAGACGTTCTCCCCTGGATGGGCATGGGGAACCCCCCCGCGACGCTAATAGAGGATAATGTCAGTCATAGGCGTGGGGTTAAGAAACACGACTTGCAGCCTAAAGGTCCCTGGTTCGAATCCCGAGCCCATCAAGTACTATATCTGAAGTGCCCTTGGAAAAGAGACCCAACACCAATTGCTTTTTGGGTACCGTGTAGAGGGCTGCCCACCACTCGGGGTAGGTGGGCTCACTTCACACAGTGTGTGTTCTGCATGGAGGGGTTAGATGTGGAGGACACATTCCTCTGTGTGTTGTACAGTAGACAAAATAGAACACTATCACTTAAGTAAGTATGACACTGAACCCTGATGAATTTATTACTTCCTCCTACGCAAGCGAGACACAAAGCTGCGTTGTGTCCAATGATAAGACGTGGGAGCATCTACAGCTGCACTCGGACGTGAGGCCGGATCCCTGTTCGAACAGGGAAGCGGCGAGGGCGCTGTGGGCGGGTCCAGCTGAGAATAAGGATCATTTTCTGTGAAGGGCGGAGATAAACTCACCGTCACACTCCACATCACACCTCATCTGATGTTTCACCATCATGATACTGATAGCAGAAGTATTTAGGAACCATCCATCATTATCATCATCATCATCCATCCATCCATTATTTTCCGCTTTATCCACTAATAGGGTCGGGGGGGGGGGGGGGGGGTTCCCCATGCCCATCCAGGGGAGAACGTCTCAAGCGCTGGCCAGATACAACCAGGACAGGACACCAATCTACAGCTGGGCACACACTCACTCACACAAACACACTCTATATGGGGCAATTTGGAGAAGTCAATTAACTCAATCCATGTTTTTGGACTATGGGAGGAAACCCACACTGACACAGGGAGAACATGGAAACTCCACCCAGGTTGGGATTCGAACCGGGAATCCCTAGCGCTGAGAGGAGAACGTGCCAACCACTAAGCCCCCATCATCATCCACTTAGTTCTATATTAGGGTCGCGGGGGGGTTCCCCATGCCCATCCAGGGAAGAACGTCTCGGCCACAGGGCGCCAAACCATCACACAAACACTATATAGAGGCAATTCAAAGCGCTCAAATTACCTTAAATCCATGTTTTTGGATATTCAGAAAACCTGGAAGGAACACGGGGACAAAGGGAGAAGATAGAAACTCCACCCAGATTAGGATTCATAATAAAGAAATACCCAACAGAACTGCCTCCTATTGGTACCAATTACTGGTGTTGAAATGAAAATTTTGTAATTTAGCAGACAATTTAATCCAAAAAACTTAAAATAATTGGGGTCTGAACACAGAGTTTAACATACAGCACCCCTACCCATGGAGCAATGAGGGTCATGCTCAAGGGCACACTTTTTTGGCTTGGGATTTGAACCGCTAACCTGCAGCTGGCACATCACCCTAATCACTGAGCTACCATGCTGTGGTTTTGTTTGTTTAGAGTGCATAAACCTCCACAGGGTCCTAAAGTGTAAGGCTGGTAGATGTTGTAGTCTAAACAATTCTGCGGATTTGTATAGCGCGCACACACACACACACACACACACGTCTCTCGGTTCTAAACGTCAGAAGACAACTTAATAGCAAGAAAACTCAAAACTCATGAGGATTCTGCCAAATCTGAAAATGATTGAGAAGTCTAGCCTCACCCACTCCTGAAGTTTCCACTGTTCCATACTAAGGCGCGAGAGACGCGAGAGCAGCGCTGCCAACCCTGCTCTCCAACGTCTAAACAGAACAAATCCGAAACGTGTGTGAGGAACAATGGAGGCTTTAGACGAAGCCCCGACCTGAACACTGTCCTCCTGCAGGATAACGTGCCGCGCGTTATTTAAACCTGCAGAAAAAATGCGGCGCATCGGGACTGCGAGTGAGACACCGAGTCAGTGTAATCTGTCTCAAGTACTGAATTAAAGTCGTGTAAAGAGTATATGATGAACTACTGATGATGCAACATAATGATGATGCAACATGACCAGCAGCTTCTCCAAGTTTCCAGAATCACCATTTAAAACAGATTTGTTATGAAATTTCTGACATACTAAGTATTACAGGAAAAAGTTCAGCTGAGGTTACACATAAAAACCTTTATATGGGCAACACACCCACACAATTACACCCACACAATTACACTGTTCAATTAGTCTTCTTCACAACAGACAGTTGCTTTTACAACCAATGGCCTTTTGTTTTAACTATAGTGCACTGGTTGGTTAAAGTTTGTCATGGGAACCCCCCCCCCAAGAACCTTGTATAAGACTAAGCAGTCAAGATAATGAGATGAGATATGTACACAAACTGTATATTAAATAATAAATGCCACAACATGCACTACACAGTCAAAAGTAAAGTTCACGCTACACAACTTATTACATTTCATTACATTTACATTACATTTAGTCATTTATTGGACGCTTTTATCCAAAGCGACTTACAAGGTGAGCACAGGGTTAATCCCAACATCCCTGGAGCAATGAGGGTTAAGGGTCTTGCTCAAGGACCCACATTGGTAACTTCAGTGGACCTGGAATTTGAACCCCCAACCTGCAGATTGATAGCCCAACGCCCTAACCACTGAGCTACCGCGCCCCTCTTATAAACAGTTTGGGGAAGGCTCATTTCTGTTCTAGTATGAATGAGCCCGTTGCACGACATCAGGCATGTGTGATTTGACAGAACATGACTAATCCAACACAGAGCCTCAGAGGCTCAGGCCCCCAGAGGACAGTCCTCCTTACCCAACGTCTTTCCTCACAAACATTCTAAATTCCCATAGAGACTATGGGAGCATCGTGGACGAAGCCTTCAGAGTAGTGATCGACCGATATGGGTTTTTTAATGGCCGATGCCGATATTTAGACGTTAGAAGTGGCCGATGGCCGATATATAAAGCCGATATTACCAGTTTTTATTGCAACTAATAAAGTACAATAATTATAATAATAATAATAATAAACAAGACACAAAAGTAATCAGACAGTTTATCACTGTCTACTCTATTTTTTGTTATACAGAGAGCAATATTAAAAACATACAGCTTTAAATTACACATTATTAATTAAAGTTTCAGTGTACCTAAACATAAGCAGATAGCAGCATCTTTTTAGAATGAACATTTATTGATGACCATTGCACAATGCACACAGAACAACATTCAATCAACTTTTTGAACTAATGAGCCAATTTAGCTAATTTAGATTAATAAATAAAATATTAACAAACAAATATTGTAGTTCATAGTGTGAAAAAAGTACTTATTTGAATATCTCAAGAAAAAAATTTAAAGAACTGAACTTTGAACATGAAATGTTGACTTTGAGCATGTATGAACTGAACTTGAACAATGTTCAGAAAAGCTGTGAACTGGCACAACACTGCCTGTAAGCTAGCGTCAGTTAGTGCTAGCGATATGTAGCGTTAGCTAGCCAGTTTAACAAAATCGCCCTAATTATACAAACAGTAAACACTGTATATGTTACAAATAGCATCCCGGAACATTATTATAGCGTTAGCTAGCGCTAATTAGTATTAGTTGGCCAGTTTAGTTGTTCTGGTGTTTGCTAAGGTTACAGTTCCAAATAAAACTATTGGCATTTTCTCTCTAAATAACATAATCGCACTAATTATGCAGACAGTAAACACTTTATACATTACAAAGAGCAGCCAGTAACAAATACTGAGAGTTGAAAGAGAAACCGTTTTCTCTCATGAGGTGTAAAGCAGTTTCAAAACACTAGGGGTCACTCTAAGCAAAAGTTAGATCAAAGTTAGACTGTATTCAGTCATTGAGCCAGAATGATGGAGCTGCCCACAGCGTTCCCTGTAGGCATTGTTTAAATATCGGCCTTGTGCGCTCATATATCGGCGATGCCGATTATCTAAAAATGCCAAAAATCGGCCCGATTAATCAGCCAGCCGATCGATCGGTCGATCGATCACTACTTCAAAGAGGAGTGGAAGCAAATAGAAACCGACATTGACTGATGTCATAAAGCACCTGTAGGTATAATACGGTGTCCCAACACATCTGTCCATATGGATTAAGTGAAAATCAAAAAAAAAAATGGCCATCTTACATAAGTTGTGCTAGTGACGCACCAAACTAAATATTTTTGGCCAAATGGTGAATGCCAAATGGTTTTTCACAGCGTTATTAGAATAATCACTTTTTTCTTTTTTTTTTATGAACACACTGCGAACATTAAACAGGATAAAATTATTTAATCTTGTGTTTTAAAGGGGGGGGGGGGGGGTGTTCTTAAAAACTATTTCAATTATTTATTTATTTAACACTGACAATCCCAGTGAACAAACAACTAAGCACAGAATGATTTTAGTGAATTAGAAATAAAAAAAAAATAGCTATATAAAGTAAGTACAAAAAAATGTACTTACAAAAGTACGTACAAAACAAATAATTATTAATGAGAATTGCCCCCTGTAATAATAAATTATATATATGTATGTGTGTAATATACACATATATATATATACATATATACATATATATATATATATATATATATATATATATATATATATATAAATAAACTGTATATATATATATATATATATATATATATATATATATATATATATATATATATATATATATATATATATATATATACACATACATACACACATATATATATATATATATATATATATATATATATATATATATATATATAAAGAGAGAGACAGATAGTATACATTTGTGTCTCTATACATCACCTCTCTCAAATCTCAAGGGGTTCAGATCTGACTCACTGGAGGGTCATTCCAATGTCTCAACAACCGCCCCTCTCTACATATATACATATATATACATATATATATATATATACATATATACACATATATACATACATACAATAATATATATATAAGACAGACAGATAGTATACATTTGTGTATTATATATATATATATATAATATCTATATGATATATATATCCACTCACTCCATAAAGAACATACATACCCACACACCACATATATGTCTATACTATAGAACTGATATATATATATATATATAATATACCACCCAAATTATACCTATATATATATATATATAAAGAGAGAGACAGATAGTATACATTTGTGTTTATACATCACCAAATTCTCAAATTCAAGGGGTTCAGATGAGTGACCACAGGAGGGTCATTCCAATGTCTCAACAACCGCCCCGCTGGACATCACCGCTCTGAGTTCTAGATTCCTCCTTCATCTAGAACTCATTCATGAACAATCAGTTCGTATGCATGCGGCATCCTAAATCCCTCAGCTCAGGGATGTAGGGTCCATTAAAAACCAACAGAATCCATTAAAGCGGTTAAATCCTGATCTTCTGAAACCATCAGCCATCAAAGGTCCCACACCTGAGCAGGTGAGCCAGCTGTTCAAGTCTGTATCCAGGATAGTGCACTCACCTAGTGTCTGAAGAGCGGATTGAGACACAGCCCGGAGTCGAACCATCACACATTTAAAATGCCTCAGAAATCACCACCTGCATTATTACTATCCCAGCAGTGTCACTGAGGTAAAGCACTGCTGCACTAACCCCACCCCACCAGTGTCACTGCAGAACTGACAATAAACAATCCACCACCCAAATTCTACCTGTAATATTTGTGATGGTTCTGATTATGGGGTGACACCGTGCCTTAGTGGTTGGCATGTTCTCCTCTCAGCACAAGGGATTACCGGTTCGAATCCCAATCTGAGTGGAGTTTCCATGTTCTCCCCGTGTCCGCGTGGGTTTCCTCCGGGTTCTCCGGTTTCCTCCCACAGTCCAAAAACCTGGATCAAGTCAATTTCCCCATATAGAGTGTGAGTGAGTGTGTGCCCAGCGATAGATTGGCGTCCCGTCCTGGGTGTATCTGTCCAGCACCCAAAACGTTCTCCCCTGGATGGGCATAGGTATAGACATGGACATGGGGATGGCCTCGACCCTAATATAGGATAAAGCGGAAGATGGATGGATGGTTCTGATTAATGGAGAACAGAGAACCAACCTCTGAGTTCTTGATTCCTCCTTCATCTAGAACTCACTCATGTACAATCAGATCGTATGCATGCAGCATCCTAAATCCCTCAGCTCAGGGATGTAGGGTCCATTAAAAACCAACAGAATCCTTTAAAGCAGTTAAATCCCGACCTTCTGAAAGCATCAGCCATCAAAGGTCCCACACCTGAGCAGGTGAGCCAGCATTGGTGACCACCTGTTCAAGTCTGTATCCGGGATAGTGCACTCACCTAGTGTCTGAAGAGCGGATTGAGACACAGCCCGGAGTCAAACTATCACACATTTAAAACGCCTCAGAAATCAGAACCCTGGTTAAAAAAACTTCTCACAGCGAACTTTTAAACATCGACACGACACGCCAAACATTAAAAACGTTTTTATACACATATATATAAAAAGCGAAGCCTTTAAAAGGCCTTACGTTGTTGTGAAGTGAAGATGAGCTGAGCGTTGCAGAGAGCCCACCATGCCACCGCTTCAGCCCGCAGTTACAGACTCCACTCCCGCATTGTTTGCTTTTCCTCGACGCCAAAAGTTTCCGAAACACGCTGCCCGATCCCCGCCGCGAGAACTGATGGTTCTGAGGTCGCGTTCTCTCCCCACGCTGCGGATTCTGAGTTTAAACGCAACGCAAAGTCTAACAACAGCCAGAAACACAGACGGTCCACCCGCAGCACGGACCGAACGCGCTGCTATAAACGACTCCATATGGAGTCACTCACACTGCACCGAGGCGACGCACAGAGCCGCCTAGTGGTCAGGACTGAGAACTGCAGCTGCAATGCCATCCATCCATTATCTTCCACTTTATCCTCTATTAGGTTCGTGGGGGGGGGTTCCCCATGCCCATCCAGGGGAGAACGTTTCGGGCGCTGGGCAGATACACCCAGGACAGGGGGGCAATCTATCGCTGGGCACACACTCACTCACACACACACACACACACACACACACACACACATACACTATATAGGGAGTAATTTGGAGAATTCAATTGACTTGATCTATGTTTTTGGACTGTGGGAGGAAACCGGAGACACAGGGAGAACATGCAAACTCCACCCAGATTGGGATTGGAACCGGGAATCCCTAGTCGTCACAGACGGCGATGAGAAGGCCTACAGAGACGAGATCTGCACTCTGGCACAGTGGAGCTCTGAGAACCACCTCTGTCTCAATGTCAGCAAAACCAAGGAGATCATCGTGGACTACAGGAAGCAGCAGAAGGGGAGTCACTCTCCTCTCTACATCAATGGAGCCGCAGTGGAAAGAGTCAGCAGTGTGAGGTTTCTTGGTGTCCACCTCACTGAAGACCTCACCTGGTCCCATCACATCAGCACTGCTGTGAAAACTGCACGTCAGCGCCTCTTCTTCCTGCGGAGGCTTAAGAAATTCGGTCTCCAACCCCTTATCCTCACCAACTTCTACAGGTGCACCATTGAGAGCATCCTCACAGGCTGCATCACCGTCTGGTACGGTAGCTGCTCCACCTGTGACCACAAGGCCCTGAAGAGGGTGGTGAAGACAGCCGAGTCCATAATCGGGAATAAACTCCCTGCTCTTGTGGACATCTATGCCAGACCCGCAGCACAAGGAAGATTCGTAGGATCCAGCTGGACAGCAGTCATCCAGCACATGGACTGTTCACCTTACTGCCATCAGGCAGAAGGTACCGAAGCTTCCCGGCCAAAACATCCCGGCTTATGAACATTTTTTATCAGGCTACTAAACAAAATGAACAGTTAAAAACTCCCACACTCCAGATGTTTTTACTATACGAAACCGGAATCCCCAGCACTGAGAGGAGAACATGCTAAACACTAAGCCACCATGACGTGGCCTTTAAAATGTCTGCTAAAATCCAATACATAAAGTGTTCTATTTTGCCTACATTGATTACACAGAACGCCATTTGTTGGCTCAGACCAGGGCGCCAATCAATTGCTGGACACACATTCACTCATAAAGACTCTATATAGGGCAATTTAGAGCAGTTACTGGGGCTGTTTCAAGGCATTTCAAGGCTGATGTACTAA